>JAZGTH010000020.1:2862500-3042500 GCA_036877525.1 Chromobotia macracanthus | reverse complement strand
TTGAGCAAGATAAACGACCCTCATTCACACACACACACACACACACACACACATATAAGAATGGCACATGAAACCAGCAAGGCATCATCTTCAAAAACTGAGGAATGTGTGTGTGTGTGTGTGTGTGTGTAGAGCAGTTCAATAATTACATTTACAACATCTAATCATCAAAATCCCCTCCTGTGCATATATTCTTTCTTTCTCATTCTCTCTCTCTTTCTCTCTCTCTCTTCAGATGTCATCATTTACTCACCTTCACGTCTTTTCAAATGTTGTCTAGGTTTCTTTTTTCTGTAAACAAATAAATAAATGTGCAGCAGAAAACAAAACACTTCGTGTGATTTCTGCTCATGAGGGCCACTGGTCACCATATACTGCAAACTACAGAAAGATTCTGCTAAATTAAAGCTCTATTCATAGTCCAAACTCAAATGACATCATATGAGTTTAGACATGAAGACGAAGGCTAGAACTTTAAATTCACATGCAACTGTTTCTTAAGCTTGCCGAGCGTTTTCTCTTCAGATGCATCACTCTGGTGCTTTTGTATAAAACACACACCCACAATAGGAATTGAGTGTGTGTGTGTGTCTGCACGCATATCTGCCCCGAGGCAGGGCAGGTGGGAAGTGATGCTCGACTGGTTGGCTGGTGTTAGGGGCAGACAGCCTCATGTCCGAGGCCCAGCAGGCCGTGGGAAGCAGGGGGCTCGAGTAGGAACACTGCCAGGACCAGGCTCAGTGAGGCTGGTGGCAGCTGCCGGCCTCTCCTCCTCCTCCCACCCTTCTTTCTCCCTCCCTCCCTCTCTTGGCCGCCTGCAGTCAGCCCACAGGAGGGGTTAGGAGGTTAACAGCCAACAGTGACACACACTGGATAATCGGCTTTCATTAAGTGACCTACGCTCCACACACACAGAGGCAGAACACACTTCATAACCAAACACACACACACTCACACAACACACTTCTTAAACTAAACACACACTCACACACACACAGAGGCAGAACACACTTCATAACCAAACACACACTCACACAGAGGCAGAACACACATTATAAACCAAACACACACTCACACAACACACTTCATAACCAAACACACACTCACACACACAGAGGCAGAACACACTTCATAACCAAACACACACACACACACACACACAGAGGCAGAACACACTTCATAACCAAACACACACTCACACAACACACTTCTTAAACCAAACACACACACACAGAGGCAGAACACACTTCATAACCAAACACACACTCACACACACACAGAGAGGCAGAACACACTTCATAACCAAACACACACACACTCACACACACACAGAGAGGCAGAACACACTTCATAACCAAACACACACACACTCACACACACACACACACACACACAGAGGCAGAACACACTTCATAACCAAACACACACACACCCACACAACACACTTCATAACCAAACACACACTCACACACACACAGAGGCAGAACACACTTCATAACCAAACACACACTCACACACACACACAGAGAGGCAGAACACACTTCATAACCAAACACACACACACACACACACACACACACACAGAGGCAGAACACACTTCATAACCAAACACACACACACTCACACAACACACTTCATAACCAAACACACACTCACACACACACAGAGGCAGAACACACTTCATAACCAAACACACACACACTCACACAACACACTTCATAACCAAACACACACTCACACACACACAGAGGCAGAACACACTTCATAACCAAACACACACACACTCACACAACACACTTCATAACCAAACACACACTCACACACACACAGAGGGCAGAACACTGCAGAACAACAACTCAATAGATGCAAAACCAAACAGATGCAAAACAGTATGCAGTGCACAATGCTAAACACTTCACATGGTACATTAAATAACATGCAATTTAATTCAGCAAGTGGCTTCCAGTTCTTGTCTAGGAAATATATAGTTATTCAGGAGTTTTAATCACACTTTGTTTAAAAAAAGCAGCCTGATCAAATAATGAATCTGGAAGGATCTTTAAAATCATGCACAATGCATTGTGGGATACAGAATGTCATGCACAAGTCACTTCAAAAACAGAACCGTTACTGCAGTCATGCGCCTTTCCAAACAGAACCGCTGCAGCTTCAAAGAGTGGAACGTATAAATAACCAGAGTGAAAACCATTGATCTCTGGGCTTTTATTAAACATAATAAAACATTTCATTATTGTTATGAATTTTATGCGTCTTGTTCATATTTTAGTTATTAAACTGAAAATTAATTTGATCTGCTATCCTAATGAAAGAGAAAAGTGCATTTAAAGTAGCATAACCATGATGTTTCATTAACTTGCTGTAAACGTTGGCCTCTCTACTGCTATCTCTGTTTGAAACTTAAAATTGCAGGTTACTTTTTGTACTTTTCATTACGTTTAAGTAATATGAAGCCAAACTTGCATTTTTGGATTAACATTAGGGATTCAATTATTCTTAATCAGTTTTTTATATTTCTAGTGTTTTATAAAAGTGGTTATTAGTGAGTCAAAATCTTGTTTAAGGTAAAGTTAAAGTCAGGTAAAGTTTCACTGTATGATGCATACAGTCACTGCTTTGGCTTTTAGGTGCTACATAAATGTGCTGTTGCTTTGAGCCCTTCACTGTCTTTTGAGGGAACAGGACACAGAAATGATCGCTTCTGAATGGAACGCACCCACTGGGACCTTTGGCTGTATACTGCACATTTTGGCGAAGGCGGTATGTCATCTGTGCATTCTGTACGTACATAAAACTCATGCTGTGCACATACTGCAGAAATATAACAAGCAGTATTTACTCCTGACCTGGCTGACTGAACCTGCATCTCTATAGAGATGAGCTGCAGCTGAGCAATAAAACAAGATGTAACAAGATGTGAAAGTGTCTCTTGATAGTGACGTTTGCTCAGTCAAGCATCATATTTGCTGTTGCTCAAGACTAATGTTACAGGTTATTCAGCACTCAAATATTAAACCTCAGCCTGTACCTCATTCAGCACACAAAATGAATGATACCTCGAATCATGTGTCATGTAAAGGAGAGGTATGCTGTTGCTTTTCAAAGTGGGAAAATCCATTTGACTTACATTGCAGGAAGGGCTGCAGCCATATCTAAGGACTTGAGTAGACTGTTATGATTTAGGCCAGTACACCCCAGCAACTGTATAGCAACATGCTAGACTCCATTCTGAACACCTTAACATTGTAAACACCCTTTAAACCACCATAAATACCTTGACAACCACCCTAACAACAACCCAAACACCCTCTTGAACACACTAAACACCCTGGAAAACACCCTAAATACCCTGACATGGTATTTTGCACTGACAAACACCACTCATATTTTTTCTTAGAAACATTTTCTAGTTGTATAATCGTCTAGTTGTTTAAAATATCGTAAGGTTAGGGTTAAAATGAATGACTTTATTTAAACTTTAAATTCTCTAGCAGTATGTCATAGGTTTTGTGTTGTCTAAGCACCTCACGACTCCTGTGACCAGCATTAAGTGTTTCCATCATCTACTGCAAAGTTTCTGAAGGAACAGAGATTCTGGTCTTTAAAATACTTTCCTCTAAACATTGCTCTGATGATCTTCATTAGCCGTGCGTTCTTCCTGCACAGATTGCAAATGCATGCATCCATTTTCTCTGGTTTTCTCTGTTGTTCTATTTATTCAGCATTGAGGTTTTCTTTCTGTTCGGCAGCGCACGAACCAGCCGAGCACTCAACCATCACACCGGAGAGCTGCATCTCCTCTCGTTTCATCTCCAACCGTCTCTGTTCCGTCTGCCCCATTTCTCAGTTCAGTGCAAAGCCCCGAAGGTGTCTGAGGAAATGTGAAGTGAGTTATTGTCTTTAAAAACGTCAGGTCTCATGTTACATCAAAATACTTTTTTTTCATTAGCTGCTCCGTTCCTGATGTTAAATTTGTAAATTTTATCTTTAAAAGAAGCACCACAATATCTTTCTCACCAAAGAAGATTTTAAGGACATAAATGATCATCTCTGACCTAACAAAGAGAAACCAGTGTAAATATCTGCCGCTGAAATGACCTTTCAGCAGTGAGGGTGAGAACAGCAGGGGAATTCGAACCCGAGACACCCCTGATAGAACTGTGGAGCAATGACTAACAGACAGCATCGACAAAAGACCTTTAATTCTGTTCTAGATTACAAAGCAAAATGTAAATTGTTTTTAACTCAGTTCCTATAAACTCACCTGTGACAGTCTGTGTGCTCCCACTTACTCTCATAACCACTGGTGAGAACTGTAACTATACTGTAGAACAATAGAACAATAATCTGATGTATCCACGCAGCTAACAATTTTAAGTGGTAACATTTCCCTAACATTTCAAGCAAAATGGTCATGCTTTGCTAAAACAATGTCTTAATGTTGTGTTATAAATTAAAAAACCAAGTAAATTCATTAAGCAGTTTAACAATTTTTATTCCATTATAAGTCACACATTAGACATAAGAATTTAACTTTAGTTTACCATGCAGACCAAATTTAGTTCATAAATAATAACCCCAAAACAATCTGATTCAGACAGTGAAGTTACTAAAAGAAAGAAATAAAATTCTTTTCAGGTTCCACCGAGCATCATGTGATCCCAGAATTTTTAGTTTATATTTTTACAATCCAAAATCTATCAGAAACATCAGTCATCTCGGTTTCAACAGCTGTGCGCAGACATATTAATACATTTTAAAAAGCCCTCTGGTGTTTCAATCAGCTGTCAGATCCATGCATCATAATTCCACCCTAATACAAATCTGAACGCTGGAAATAAATCCACATTTGGAAACGTTCATTTCAGAGAAACAGAGAGATGTGTGCCAGATGAATATATCGAATGGTTATAAAGATTTACACAGCCTCAGGATGTGTGCTGCACAAGGACATTCTGCTGAAACTGCCTCCCTTACCCCAACATTACTGCAGGACTTTCTTTCTTGTGGAAATTCTGAATATTTAAACAATTTTGTGTTAATGTTTCTGGGTATCGTCCTGTCTCTCTAATGCACAAAAATGGAGCTTGCCCAGCTAACAATTTTAGGTTGTAAGAAAGTATCCATAACATTTCCAATAAGTAACAAAATTGTTAAAAATGTTACTCTGAAAGATCTAGGAAGGAATGTTTAAAACATCCAGTTTTTTAATTATTGCATTAAAGATTGCTGCTTGGTTATATAAGTGTTATTCAACCGTTCTTTAAATTCTGTAATGTTTTTTAATTTAACAATTTTAAAAGAATGTTTTTGATATATATGACATATAGCAGCTAAAAAAGTTTCTACTAATGTTACTGCAGGAACGTTTTTGATAACTTTCAGAGAATGTCAGACAACGTTCAGAGAACATTCCCTGTTAGCTGGATGTAAAACCATCACTAAATATAATGACTAAATATATGTGAAATATACTCAGAACATAATATATTCAGATTCATTTGTTCTGTCTGACCCAAAGCTTGTGCACTTCAACATGATTAATAAGCGCTCAGAAACAAATGGGCACAGGGTCCCCAAAACCCTCAAAACGCAGTTCGCAATGTTTGCCTCTCTATCGCCATCTCTGTTTTAAATACACAATTGCAGGATACTTTTTGTACCTTTCATTATGTGTCAAATAAAGCCAAACTTACATTTCCCGGAAAAATCCGACCTACTCCGACTACAATTATAAATCATTATTATAAACTTACCATTGCGCATCGGGGTAAGGAGACAGTTTTCAACACTGACCTGTTATGAACTTGCTCAATAACTCATTTTTATTTTGAACCCAAAATGTATGGATTGCAGCTTTAATCATAATTGAATGTGATGATGTGTTTGTTAAGTTTTAAATGACAAAGAAACAAATATGATGCTCAGAAATAAGACATTAAGTAATTACACGCTTTGTACGTCCATACTTACTGTTAAACAACACCTGCGTTTATTCTGAGACTGAAGTAAATGCTTCAGAAATCCCCTGAGACCTTCACAGGGTCACTTCCTTACAGATCATCTAATGCAATGAAGTTCTGTTTAACTGTTACTCAGTTAAACTGGGTTTAACTCAGTTAAACCCTTTGCTGGGTCACTATCAGATCAACCAGGGTTGTTGAAACATGCTACAGTAATGCATGACTTTACACCAATGCATTGAACCTGGCTTGTGAAAATAACCAATGCTCTTATCCCAGTGCATGAGCAGTGCAAATATTCAACAACTTCACGACATGATGCTTCACATTATTATGAATCATTATTATTATTATGTATTATTATTATTATTATTATATGTAGTGGGGTGACAAAATCTGTGTCAGTCTATCTTTAGGGCAGTGAAGTTTTACCTTCTGGTCTTTTATAACTCAACTCAGACGCATCTTCACAAGTCTCTGTCTGTGGTGCGACGTTTAACACACATCATAATAAAAAACATAGGAGCTGTTTTTAATGCTCTATTACTTACCGGTGTCAGTTCATATCAGTTCACTTACCGGTTCTCTGGAGATAAAACTCTCTTATTTATTATTCAAAGGCACACGACCCCTTATATCACTTAATTCAGCTTTCCTGCTTTATGTCTCTTTTTCTTTCTCTGGATCCCTCAGCAGGTCTCGCTCTTTGCTGAAGTTGGGAAATGGATAACGCGGCGAAGACGCGCAATAAAAACGACGCCCGCGGGCGCGACACCCGGATCCCCTATTATGCAAATGCGAGGGGTAATTTTAAAGACAAATCGCTCGCTTTTATTCCCGTATATTTCTGTTTTATACGTCTCCGTTTCTCAGGAGAATGAAACATTTAATGTGTCGACCCCAATGATGGATCTGATCTTAAACAATTCCCTGCGAACGGAGGGGGCTCGACTATATCAGGATAAGAAAAGTCAAGGGTTTCGGGACCGATATTGATCCACTTTGCAAATTGTGAAAAATATCGGCAATAAAACTCGGAGGGAGGGAAGTTATTAATAGTGGGGCAATAAAACATGGGGCGAAATTAAGAGTCGTGTGTGTGTTTATTCATGTGGCCATTTTAATATCCACGGGCTGTATTATTAAAACGTCTTAATTCCTTCGTTAAGACCTGACAACTTCAATGCCATTGTACATTAAACCGCGGTTTACGAGACGGTTTTAATTCTGCTTCATTTCTAATGTGAATTGCATCAAAGTAGCTTCACAGAAAACATTCATTAACATTAAATTACGCAAACAAAGATGAAATAAGAGCTGCTTCTGTGTTCGTCTTATATTGTGTGTAAAAACTATTTTCCCATTTCCATATTTTTTTTATTTGTTTGCATTTTTGTTTACTACAAATGTAATATTACATTGATGATTATATAGTTAATTTTTCTAATGATTATAATGGAATCAATGAAATTGTAATTATAATGATTATAAGAACACTGCTTCCATCCTTGTTAAACCCTGAAACTCAGATATTTTGAAAGTTGTTATATATATATACATATAAATATATATACATATAAATATATATACATATAAATATATATATGTGTGTGTGTGTGTGTGTGTGTGTGTGTGTGTGTGTGTGTGTAAAGCATATCCGTTTAAAGTATATAATTACTGTGTATTATTATTATTAAAATTATTATTATAAATATTATGAACACGTATTCTGCAACAGACAGAAGATCATCGTCCATCCTCACGTCTTCTGCCAGTGAAACCTGAACCTCACGGGACATCCGCAGCATGACGAGCGGATAACACGACACGACGACGAAGAGCTCAAGAGGTCTCAATTAATCCCGACTGACTGTGTGTGTACAGAGAACATGATGAGAAAACAGAGAACATGGTGAGAAAACAGAGAACATGGTGAGAAAACCGAGAACATGATGAGAAAACAGAGAACAGAGAACGTGATGAGAAAACAGAGAACATGGTGAGAAAACAGAGAACATGATGAGAAAACCGAGAACATGATGAGAAAACAGAGAACATGGTGAGAAAACAGAGAACAGAGAACGTGATGAGAAAACAGAGAACAGAGAACGTGATGAGAAAACAGAGAACATGATGAGAAAACAGAGAACATGGTGAGAAAACAGAGAACAGAGAACGTGATGAGAAAACAGAGAACAGAGAACGTGAGAAAACAGAGAACATGATGAGAAAACAGAGAACATGATGAGAAAACAGAGAACAGAGAACGTGATGAGAAAACAGAGAACGTGATGAGAAAACAGAGAACATGATGAGAAAACAGAGAACATGGTGAGAAAACAGAGAACATGATGAGAAAACAGAGAACATGATGAGAAAACAGAGAAAGTGATGAGAAAACAGAGAACATGGTGAGAAAACAGAGAACGTGATGAGAAAACAGAGAAAGTGATGAGAAAACAGAGAACATGATGAGAAAACAGAGAACAGAGAACGTGATGAGAAAACAGAGAACATGAGAAAACAGAACGTGATGAGAAAACAGAGAACAGAGAACGTGATGAGAAAACAGAGAAAGTGATGAGAAAACAGAGAACATGATGAGAAAACAGAGAACATGATGAGAAAACAGAGAACATGATGAGAAAACAGAGAAAGTGATGAGAAAACAGAGAACATGGTGAGAAAACAGAGAACATGATGAGAAAACAGAGAACATGATGAGAAAACAGAGAAAGTGATGAGAAAACAGAGAACGTGATGAGAAAACAGAGAACATGAGTGAGAGAAAACAGAGAACGTGATGAGAAAACAGAGAAAGTGATGAGAAAACAGAGAACAGAGAACGTGATGAGAAAACAGAGAACGTGATGAGAAAACAGAGAACATGATGAGAAAACAGAGAACATGATGAGAAAACAGAGAACGTGATGAGAAAACAGAGAACATGGTGAGAAAACAGAGAACATGGTGAGAAAACAGAGAACATGGTGAGAAAACAGAGAAAGTGATGAGAAAACCGAGAACCGGAAAACTGCGTAATCTGCATGGAGAGGCGTTCAACACCCATCTTACAGGGAACCTTCCCAGAACACTGACTAACGTTCTCCAAAAGTTCTCTCAACGTTATCAAAACGTTCTTGCAGTACCGTTAGCAGATCGTTTTTCTAACTTGATGCATCATGCATATTCAACGTTTAACAAACGTTGCAGGATTAAAAAATACGTTTGCATAACGTCCTTAATATAACCAAGCAATCACGTTAATACAACATCCAATAACCGGAGGTTCTGGACGTTTCTAAAACTTTCTTTGTGTGACTTAATGGAAACGTTACGGAAACATCGTCACAACCTGAAATTGTTTTGCTGCAGGGTCTCAGTGAAGGTTTCGTTCCTTTAATTGAAACACAAATGCGGATAAAGCAGAAACACATACATGTAAATCATTTGGGCCACTTATCGCAAGTGCAACTGCAAACAAACAGGCCAAATGTTCGGCGTGAGCGCGCGGTCTCCGCGTGTACATATGGCACGGAAACGGAGCCAGAAGCGCGTTAAGGGGAGTCAAGCGTTTCTGCCAGAAATGTCTGAATACATTCATGGGTCGGTTTTTAAAAAATCATTCATGTGTCAACTATAAACTAACAACCATCAACAGCTCCGCTGCGTTGTCGTATTTACGAGGTCGTGTCCATTTCGTGTCCAAAAATGAAGAGTCGGAATAGCACACGTAATTTGGTCTGGGAAACCGAATTACGCAAATAAACCTTCACTGAATTTGATTCGCGGTTTTATTCTGCCTGGAGAGACTTAAGTGTAAATACGCAGTTTATTTCAGTCGATTCGGCAGGTGTCAAACAAACACAAAACCTCTCCGTGCCTTCAGGAGCGCAATGCAAACACATTTACGCGGCTGTCCACATAAACAACGAAGTTCAATGCATTGTTAGAAGCAGTGGAGAATAACGAGGGGTGTTGCATTAAATGCAAAAATCGCGATGAAATACAAATCTGCATGTCTATCTGTCCGCCTCATCCGGTTTTAATGAAAGGATGTTCCTTTCACAGTTATTTCTAAGCATGGACGGGCGCTCTGAGTGTTTGTGCGCATATAAAGCTCAACAAATGTCATTTTTGCACTGGCTTCCTTTCTTTCATGGAAAGTCTACCGTGTTATTAATAGAAAAGATCATCCAGCCGGTTGTGCGCACGGGGCCCGGGGCCGACCGTGTCCATTTCACCTGCGTCGACGCTTCTAAACTGCATTACGGAGTCAATCTTCAGCGCTTTTTCATTGCGCTCCTCCTGAAAGCAAGACTGCCCACGGCAAACACTCTGTATCCCGGTGTGAGGACAAGCATTTGGCCGTCAGTTTAAGAGGCTTTGGGTGCGCACACACAACACCCGGACAACATTGCCCGTCAGACCTCATCATATAACAAAAGCTGATGGATGTTGTTTGGGTTAAATTTGTGCAATAACATAAAATGAGCCCGTTGCGAAATGTTGCGGTATTGTTTTACTAAATAGCCATCATTACGCGCAATGGAGAGCATTTGGCATGTGTGGCTCGGACATTTATCAACGCCGTGCCACCAAATCGATGGTGTAGGTTTCAGCAGAAGGGCTTTTTAGTGACGACGAAAACTGAGCTCGTTTAACGGAGACATTTCTCTAATTTCTACCGAGCGATCGATAACATTACCGATATTTCGCGTTAATCGTATTTCTGCAGAGAAAGAGCAGATTGTGACTCAACACGAACGGGCTGTTTGGCTGTCACATACATGCAAAATGCGTCTTATTAGTACTGCTATTCCTCAAGCTCCTAAATACAGCTATTGGAGTAATTAGTGTAAATGCAAAGCATAAATGTTAATGTAATTTACAGTCATGAGAAATGCTTTAATATCTAATAAGAAATGCATCACGTCGCGTTCTCATGAAACGCAATTACGCATCTTTCACACACAATAAATGCGCATTTGAGAACTGATGCGATGACATCGGATAACTTGATGGGGCTCTTAGTTCACTTTTTTCCTCTTACTAAATGTCAACCAATAGACAACGATAATGACGAGCTGGTGGAGGCGACCAATGAAAACTTGAGCAGAAGAGTTTGGCAAGAGCCAAGAAGTGAAAACTGCACAGTTTGACGCCAGACTGAAGGCGAGGGGCACCGGTGGAGAGACCTGTTCGAGTTAAACGAGCAAACATGGACAAAATAGCCGTCAAATTAAAATTATTTTCAACACATTTCACGTGATTCGGTTTGCTTTAATCCGTTATCATCTGCTGGACCACGGATTCGGTTTGTTACGGGGGAACCATGGAGCGCGGAGCCCGAAGCCCGGAGCTCAACGAACCGAAACCGCCATCCAAATCGAATCAGGAGCTCATACGATTTGGGATCGATCGGATCCTGGGTTGTGGCTCTTTGGATCCGGAAAGCAGCCGTGCTCATGGCGGTAACTCTGTGGATATCGGTGGTCCGAATAACAGTCGCTTGGGAAGCCCAAACAAAGCGAGCGTTGCGCCTCATGCCGCTTTGCCCGTTTCTCTCTCCGGGATCACGGGCTCGCTGGAGGACTCTGGGCGGATGTACGGAGTGAGCGGCACCCTGGTGCCAAATGGGGTGATTCGGGTTCCGGCGCACAGACCTCTGGCTGCAGCCGTACCGCCGTCCATGGTTAGCCCAGTACCGACGCTGGGGAGTCTGTGTTTTCCGTGGATGGACAATAATCGCAGGTTCTCCAAAGACAGACTGCCAGGTAATGGCCCAGAATGGATTTCGGAACCGGAACGATTCCGTGCTGACTGACAGCTAGGACCAAAATAATATTTCTAAAAGGATAAATGTTTTTTTTAATAGCAAAAAAAAAAAATTCTATTAAACAATTATTTTTTCCTAAAGCAGTTTAAATTTCAACATTTATCATATTTTAAAAGCTCAAAATAAATACAAAATACATACTTTAAAAGCAAACAAATGCATTCATTTCTAATCTACGAAAAAAGAGAAAACAGTCTGTTTTCAACAAAAAGAAACATTCAATTAAAAACAACAATTTAGTTGATTAGGCTACTGTATCTAGAACATTTAATGATATTAATCATCTATCATTATTATTATTATTATTATTATTATCAAGTATCAAAATAAGAATATTCTTCAATTAAGTTAACAGATACGATACAGTTGTGCCCGAATTAATTATAGGCCTATATCAGAAGTATTAGAATAAAGTTTCAAATCCTGATTTTTCGTCAACATTTAATAAATAAAATTGCCTTTATTGTCTTTAACAAACGATAAAAAAAATGTTGGGAAAATCTACAACACTTAGTGCATGAAAGTGAACCTACGCAGAACTGATTAACATTAGATGTTAATGGACTAGTTAATTACGCATACGCATAAATGCATTATTCGAGCAAAAACAACTCAAATGGTTTGAGAAACAATATATGCACACAACTTTAAAAAGCACAGACCTTCATTTCATGCTTTCTGTTTCTCAGCTCTTATTCCGTTCACGGTGACCCGGCGGATCGGTCACCCGTATCAGAACCGGACGCCCCCCAAAAGGAAGAAGCCTCGCACGTCGTTCTCCCGCGTCCAGATCTGTGAGCTGGAGAAGCGCTTTCACCGGCAGAAATATCTCGCCAGCGCGGAGCGGGCCGCCCTCGCCAAGAGCCTGAAAATGACGGACGCGCAGGTCAAAACCTGGTTTCAAAACCGCCGGACCAAGTGGAGGTGAGAGCTGACCCGGCCTGTGCGCAGTCGAGGTGACAGATGGAGACCCTTTACGCACACGACGCCTTCCGATTAGTCTTGCTGTTTGTGTCTTTTCATTGCATTTCAAACCTAGAAATTGAAACGCATTATGAAAGTATATAATAAGTATAAAATACTTTTATTATTATTATTATTGTTATTATTGTTATACTAAATATAAATAAATGCATAAATTAAAGTGTTATTGTAGCTCCACTGGTAGAGCATTGTGTGAGCTGCGCAAAAGGTTGTGGATTCGATGATCAAGTGACTACACTGCAGCGTATGCTAGATGCATAAATATAAATTAAATAAATAGTAAATAATAATACATATAGAGAAGGGAAGGTACAGTTATACAGATCAGAGGTATATACAGGCATACATACATACAGATGTGATTTCTTTATAACATTAGAATGAAAGGATTTCCTGAATAGTCATAAATAGTAACAAGATTGTGTCTTTTTAACAATAATGTTAATAAATTCAAAACTAAATGATTCTACCAACATCTGATGTATTTAAAAGTCACATTTATTATTATGCTAATTATTATATTTGTCTTTGTCTTTCTTACCTTAAAATTCTCCAAACCCTCTAGAAGACAAACAGCAGAGGAAAGGGAGGCGGGACGACAGCAAGCCAATCGGATGCTGCTCCAGCTTCAGGCCGACGCCCTCCAGAAGTCCATGAGCGAATCCGTGTCTTCGGATTCTCTGTGTGTGCACAACACCTCCCTCTATGCCCTCCAGAACCTCCAGCCCTGGGCTCAGGAGAGACCTGGAAAAATGACTCCCACCACCACCACACTGACCTGAAACAGATACTAAACTAATGGTGGATTCAAGAAGGTGAAGCTCCAAACTCCTAAAACACTTCAGCTGAATCCAGACCAGCACTCACAGAATGCAAAGACAGTTTGATCTGAACATGAATGAAACTTTTTGATCAATCATTTTGTATGTGAAGAGCATTTGTTAATCGTAAACAATCTCAGCACTTTTTTTGTGGCGAGTGTGACTGAATGTTATAAACGGCATCTACAAAACACTCACGCTTGGTGTGGACCAAACAGAAAGAACAAGTTCTGTCAGAGATCCACTTCTGCCCTGGAAAAACAAAAACAAAAGAAATGTTCACCGAACTAACGGCAATCAAACAAACCAATATATATATATATATATGAACTGTTCAAACAGTGACAAGTGTTTGTGAGAAAGTCTACAAAATACTGTACTGGTCATAAAATAAGAATCATTTTATGTTGTTTGTTGACATGCTTATGTCAGGAAAAGCAACAGTGAGTAAATATACCACAGAACAATCCACATTATGCATTAAGTTTTTATTGTTAAATAGCAGTTTATACAACAAGTGAACAAGAGGATATTTAAGCTTCCTGTCTCTTCAGTCTGCCTGTCTGTATGATTGACTGTCTGTCTCTCTGTTACGTCACGGTTTGCCTGTGTCCTCTTATTTTATCTGAAATAACCAGTCGCACCCGGACAAGTCTATGCTACCCACTTCAGTTCCTGAAGCATATACACTGTTATTAAATAACAGCACTGGCTCTCTGAGACACTGTCACTTTTAATTTGATTATTCAGGCCCATTTAAACAAAGTATAAAATACAAAATGTGTAAAATAAATCTAATTACATATTTAAAACTTAAAATGCTGTACCGGGCACAGTGATTGTTCCAAAAACATTACATGATCAAAAAGTGATCAATCAATAAAAGAAATACAAAACAGAACACTGTGATCATGAGAGCGTATTACGAGAGGATCTGTTTCTGTTTTTGACTGTGATAAATCACAGCTATAACATTCAGCACAGGTTTAATCACAAAACTAATGGCTTTTGTTTTCTCCGCCACTGAAGTCTTGCTGTTAATTCACATTTTTAAGAGTTTTTCAACATGAAAATGAACCTGATTTAAATCTTCAAACACTTCCTGCTCTTATTGTGAACGTTTCATCTCTGCACATTATTCCTAATAATAAAACCTTTGTCTGCGTAATGCAGCAAATTGCTCTGCATGCTAACTGTAATCAAACTGTGTTACTTTCAGTTTTTTATTCAATTTATTTACTCTGTCTTCACAGTAGGGTGGCGTTATGGCTGTGTTAAACAGTACTAAGTTTTGGCAATTCACAGCTTTCACACAGTTAAACAAAAGAAACACGTTTTACAATAGACACACACAGACACTGATTGCTGTGGTTTGCTATGGCAGCTGTCAAGCAAAACCCTCAAAATTGTAATTGAACAGGAAAATTCGTCCATCTTTACAAGAGTGAATCTCACAAATCTTGTCAGGGACATGACCAATAGACAATGATGCACAAGTAATTCAAAAAATGACTAAAGTGGAAAAAGTATTTATATATAATGATTGTGTTTCTTGTAATTCCTTTAAAAAAAGATGCAGTATGGTAACAAGATTTGCGGGGGGAAAATTAGCTTACCTTCTGTAATTTAAACAATGCAAAAAACTTAAATGGTCATAAAAGCAGTCGGAATAGTACCATCAAATGTGTTTTCTTCATTGTTTTAATTCATATTTTAGAACAACATTATACTCATTAAAACTATGGAATATCAGTTAATAAACAGTGAAGTTTATGTGTGATATTTTGCTACCATCTTTGCTACTTCTGATGATGTCTAACATTAAGTAGCACAGGCTTGAATGCATCTTTAAATGCAGACCCTCAGACCACAGCTTAAGAAAGTATTCACACATGTAAGACGGTAACCCCTTCTTACTTATTAGCATAATTTCATTTACTCCTTGAACTGACTTAGAATTGCTTTTGTGAGACTCTCCACAAACAATTCCTCTCCCTTTGACACTGACAGACAAACAGACCAATCAGGAAGCAGATATTTGAATAGGTGGAGCTAAAAGCATTCACAAGCTAGTACAAGTGACAGAACAAGTACAAACTCTCACAATAACAGACGAAGACAAACGTTATAGCAACAGCATAAGATGAAGAGACATCTTAACACAAGCACAGTTTTATAACAGTTAACACTATAAAAAACAGAACACACTATAATTGCCATTAATGTAGGGACGGTTCACAGGGCAGACAAGCTGTAGCTGTTTAATAACTACATGACTGCTGATTGGCTGTGTAAATCTAGCTTAAAGATTGCTGATTGGTCAGTTCTACCTATAGTTTCTACCTATATGACAGTCACAGATAAGTCTTATGAAAATGTGCCAAATACCCAACTAACAATTTTAGGTTGTAAGGGCATTTCCGTAACGTTTCCATTAAGTAACAAAAACATTATCTTGAAAGTTCTAGGAACACTTAAAACGTCCATTTTTTAGGCGCTGTATTAATGTTGTTGTTGATCAAAATGTTGATCAAACATTTTTGTAACATTTTTATAACATTCAACTAAATACTTAAGAATAACCTTACTTAAGAATATCACGTTTGAAAACATTCTACTAACATTACTGCAAGAACGTTTTTTGATAACGTTGAGAGAAACGTCAGACAACGTTCTGAGAATGTTCCTTGTTAGCTAGGTATTTGTAGCACAGTTGGAAAACTAGCTTATAGCGTTTAGCATGAATATGTGAGAGCTTTAAATTTTGTTCTGTAAATCAGTTCCTTCAGATCCATTACAGACAGATCTTTAACACATTCAAAAGCTTTGATACACTGAAGATCAATGAGATATTGTAAGATCACAGTAATTCAGTTCTGACGAACACACTGAGATGGAAAAACATTTCTCTCTGAAACCCGCTGGGCATAAATTGAATCTGCTTCTGTGAACACACAGGACTGGAGTAAAATTCAAGCTTATTTTACTAGTTCCTTTTTGGTTATGGACATAATTCTCACTCTGTAGCAGAACCAGGGCAGGTGAGGTCAAACACTATAAAGGTTCATAAACGTTTTCAGAGGAAAGAACATGCTTGTTTTCTGGCAGGTAAAGGAAACAGTCACATGTTGATATGGCAACAAGGTAATGATAATTCTCTTTAACAGACGTCCGACTGAACATACTGCAATAAAGACAGTCACACAAGTTACCATAGTGACAGGGGTCAAAGATTATCCTCCTTTTTTTTGCTACAAAACTCTTTAAAGTTCATGTTTCATTTTTCACTCATTCATTTATATTTTCCTCCATCTTCTGCTTCCTGTGGCTATATGACATTCTCAAAGAGCTGTAATGATCGCATGATGTTTTCATCCTGAACAGGAAATATAAACAGAAGAAAGAAACAGATATTAAACGATCAAAAGTTATAAAAAAAGAGGTGGAAGAGACAGAGAGGAAGAAAAAGCAGCAAGTTTCTCCAGCGTTCACTCATTCAAATGAGGGTTTCCAGCACATTTAACATGCATTGCAGTAGTCACTCTTCGTCACTAGAGGGCACTGCTGACATTCCAGAAAGGAAGAGAGTCACAAGCTGTTTGAAGTGGAGTACTAGTGTGCTGCTTACTGCATACTACATAAGTATATACTATAATTTTGGTCATCCAGGTATTAGGTGCATACCGTCCACACATACAGCAGAAACAGAATGAGGTTTTTGATTTGGTACCTCCTGACAGGAGAGAATAAACTCGTCAAGCGTGACGACTCCATCTCTGTTTTTGTCCATTTTCTGTAAAGAAAAGTTATAGTGAAAGAATTAAAGTTATAGTAAAAGAATAGTGAAAATATTGAAATCTGTATAATGGCAGACAACATCTCACACTGCAGGTTTATCATACTGTCTGTATCTGACCTGAAAGAAAGCATCCACATGCTGTTTGGGGGTGTCGGTCTTCAGAGCAGGGTATGTGAATCGACCCATCATATCATATATCGCTTTCACTATATCTGTCATTTCCTGAAACACACACACACACAAATTCAATTTATGCCAAAATGCTTGAAATTTGTTTTTAAATTCTTCTAATTATTTATTAGGTTTTAGGACTCTACAGTCAGTGTTACTGTAAAATGTAAAAAAAAATTATGATAATAATAATTAGTAGTTGTTGACAGGACTCATATGTTGACCTGTGGTTTAAACACACACACACACCTCTTTATTAATGTAACCATCTCTGTTGATGTCATACAGATTGAAGGTCCACTGTAATTTCTCTGTTGTTGTACCTCTCAGCAGGATGGACAGAGCTGTTACAAAGTCCTGAGAGAGAGAGAAGAACAATGGGAAAAGAAGAATGATTTGTCTTTTAAGACAATCAAATTTTAAAACACAATTGTTTTTATTTTAAGACACAAAAAAATAACATGCTGACAAAACTACAGAAGAAAGTATAAGTGAGTTGAAAACGAGAGAGAGAGAAGGAGTGAGAGATCACCTCAAATTTGATGGCTCCATTGTGGGAGGAGTCGAAGGCATTGAACAGGTAATGTGCGTAAGTGCTGGCGTCTGCAGAGAGAGAGAGTTCCCTCACACACAGATATCAAGACCAGTGAAGACACCTCAGACACTTTTGATGCTTGCTATACCCAACTCCTACCCCCCACCCCACACACACATCTAAACCTCTCAGCTTTTATCAACTGGTCACAGGATTTAAGGAATCTATTTTATCAGAAATACAATGTGGGACGATTTACACACCAAAATATAAACCTCAGGATTATGTTCAAATCTAAGCACAACAGTAACACAAAAAACACACACACCTCCATGAGGAAAGAACTGTGAGTAGATCTGTTTGAAGGTCTCCTCATTGACAACTCCACTAGGACATTCCTGAGAAACCAAGAGAATGATGCACACGTGAATTTGATTTTGACCAGTCTGATGTGACACAAATATATATGTCTGTGTGTGTGTGTGTGTGTGTTCATACATTTTTAAAGCCTCTGTACAGCACTTGAAGTTCTTTCTTGCTGAAGTTTGTTTGAGCTTCTAGCTGCTCCAAACCTTCTGGACGATGACAAACCATTGACAGTTCCAAATCATCATCTATCTTATCTACAGAGACAGAAAGAGATACATACATAGAGATTGAAAATCTGTCTACAGCATATGTACAACCTTAAGCATGAAATGGGGTCAATTTCATAAAACAGGACACTATATGCCTGTATAAACTCGTCTTTATCCATCCTAGATTGACTAGATTATGAAAAGTGTTTGATTGATACAGTTTGAAAAGATTTCCTAGCGATTACAGCCACACACTGGCAACCTGCACAGTCAAACACAGGACAAGAGCTGATGTTGTGTACAGTATGTAGATTATCTGACTGTATGTTCTGAGTAAAGAACAGACGTAATCATCACAAGTAAAAAACAAAGACAAAAAATTCATATAAAAAGAATTTAAAGATTGTGTGTTTGAAATGAAACGGAAAATGAGATGCATGTTTTCCACTTGTCCTAAATACCAGACAGTCAGAAACTGAATGTGAGGCACTGAATAATTAGTCAAGTAAATAAAGCTTCAATTAATTACAATGAAAAGAGAGAGAGAGAGTGAGCGAGCGAGAGCAAGGGAATGAGTGAGAGAGGTTAGAAATGTGAAAGTGATTGCGCTAGTGTAGCAGTATCATCTTTCTGACTGTTAATCATAATAAGTAAATAAAGTTTCATTTCACTATAATGCATTTTTAAAGAGAAAGAGAGGGAGTGAAGGAGAGAGAGTGGGGTTAAAAATGGACAGGTGACAGCTCTAGTGAAGCAGTATCATCTGTACTGCATGTTAATCATAACATGAGTGTGTGTGTGTGTGTGTTTCATGTGAAGGTGTGTGTGTGTGTGTGTGTGTGTGTGTGTAGGAGAACGCACTGAAGGACACACACAGGTGAGGGCACATGCCTGAGGCTCACTGCTGCTCTGTTCTTTACAAGTGACAAACACACACGTATGCACAAGAACACACACCTGCACAACACACACCTTCACATGAAACACACACACACACACACATTCATGTTATGATTAACATGCAGTACAGATGATACTGCTTCACTAGAGCTGTCACCTGTCCATTTTTAACCCCACTCTCTCTCCTTCACTCCCTCTCTTTCTCTTTAAAAATGCATTATAGTGAAATGAAACTTTATTTACTTATTATGATTAACAGTCAGAAAGATGATACTGCTACACTAGCGCAATCACTTTCACATTTCTAACCTCTCTCACACGCATCTGCACAACACACACCTGCACATGAAACACACACACGCATCTGCACAACACACACCTTCACATGAAACACACACCTTCACATGAAACACACACATCTGCACAACACACATCTGCACAACACACACCTTCACATGAAACACACACATCTGCACAACACACACCTTCACATGAAACACACAAACTAAAAGCATCTTCAGAGCTTTTTTGTGTTGATTCATTGTGTTTGAAGACAGATTTCTGAAGTTTGATAATGTGATCATCTGGCAGACACTTGATAAACTGTTTCATCCTAAATAAAACACAACACTTATATTTGCAGACACACACAGACCTCTGGAACTAAAGCAACTACACAAAAGATCAGACAAAATCAGCTTTATAGACTTGTGTGTGACTCACAGATACTTTCAAAACTCCATCCATCCAACCAACTAACCGTATATTCATCTATCTACCCATCAATCTCTAAATACACATTTTTATTTGTGACTTTTACATTCCTGAGAATAAACCTGACCTGTGTGTGTGTGTCTCACCCTCTGTGCTGATGAGTCCGAGCGTGTGCAGAAGTTTCAGAGCTCCACAGAGCAGCAGCACTATCGCGAGTGTCTGCAGTCCATCTCCCTCTCCTCTCTCCATCTCTCCAGTCTGATCCCCCTTTATTCTCCCCCTCTTTCTGTTGTGCCAAGTTCTCAACATCTGTCTTTATATACACCTCTCTCTCTCTTTCTCTCTCCTCTTTGACATCTGCTCCCTTGTTTCCCAGTTTGCCGGTTCTTGTCCTCTCTCTCTCTCTCTCTCTCTCTCTCTCTCTTTTGCTCTCCTTCACATTATTTCCTGGGTAAACTCCACAAAACATGACCAAATGACTGCGAGGTCTAAGACTGAGCTGGTGTGTATTATTTTTTCATGACAAGAAACAATACATGTACATGCATGTTGTTCAATTATATTTAGATTTAAAGTAACAGTCTCTAATTACACAGCTGACCCTAAACCCACCCTGAACAACAATATAATGCACACAATGTACGTACACAATGAATTAAATGCTTTTTATAACATAAGCACACAGTATTCAAAAGATCATTTTGATTTTGGGCTAAAATTGAAGCCATATAAATTCTTTAAAGGTTTTCTGCATTTACGCTCTATTACTCATAGCGTCTGTATAAGAAATCTTAATCGAGTGTGTGGTGTGTGTGTTTACCATATATTGGGGACACATATATACCAAAAAGTCAGTAACCTGACAAATATGAGAAAAACCTCCTTTTGGGGACATTCTCATTTGTATAAAGGCTATACAAATATAGTAAATGTATTATTAAATAGTAAATGTTTATTGTAAAAATGCAGAAAGTTGTTTAGTTGCAGAAACTAAGAGTGTTAGTTAGGGTTAGGTTACATTGGTTATAACTAGCCATGTATGAAAACAGTCTATGGAATGTCCCCATTAAGACAGATAAATAAATGTGCGTGTGTGTCCTTCACAAATCTCAGGTGAGTTTGAAGCCCCAGGTGAGTTCAGCTCTCAGGTAGGACATTAAGAACGTCAGCTCACCGTGTGTGTGTGTCAGCACATTTCATTTTCAGCAGAAAGTCGAAATGACACATTATGTTTTGTAGATCATAACAACACTATCATAAAACATTCTCAGAATCACCCTCCACGTCCTCGTGTAGAAATACAACCGTGTTATGACGAAGCATGAATCATTACACACACACACACACACACACACACACACTCTTACGGTTTGATTAATGAGACTCATTTAGAAGCTCATGTAGCACACACACAGACAACATTTTTCCAGGGACAATATTCCAGGATCCAAATCCACTAAAAATAACAAACAATTAATATTTCTACTGGCATTGATTGCCAGATTTCTGTCCGTGATGTTTAACTCTCTCATGTGTGATGTCCACAAGAGTAAGCAGATCTTTTTTTAAATGATTCATTTTTAAGGATTCAGGGAGTGATGTTATAGCTATAACGTTATAACAACCACATATTTTAACCTGCAATTCTGTATGACTGTTACCTTCATGTAATTTAGTTAAGAATTTCAAAAATAGTGAAGTATCAACTAATATGAACTGTTATTCTTCATTACATGGATCAGACGTGTAAGTCTCAAAACATTATTGTGGTAGAAAGATAAGGGAGTTATTACAATGTCCACCAGATGGAGACAAATAACCATAACAGCACATAACAGCACATAACAGCACATAACAGCAGTCAAAATGAAAAACTACATCACAACACTTTTCTCATACTTTTCTTACATGTTGTAGTGCAGAGAGTTTCTCTTTTTAATCCACAGTGTTTTCTCAGTAAGAGACAAGCACAGTTTTTCTTTCCTTACACATACACACACACACAATAAAAAAAAAAATTATAGTGGTTTTACAAATGAGAATGTCCCCAAATGGAGGTTTGCTCAGATTTGTCAGGATTTGCTGACTTTTGGGTACAAATTTGTCCCCAATATATGGTAACTACACACTACTGACAGTGGTATGAAAAATTATTTTGCATAAATCAAACCTTGACACACCACTAATCAACACACACACGCACGCATGCACACATGCAAACATGTATGCACACACACAGAGCTGTAATCCTTTGGTTTAAACTTTAAACTTTTGGTTTAACACACACCTGCTGGTTTGCGTAATCAGAATCAGCATAATCTGTGTATTACCACAAGAATTGAGAAGAGCTCCAGAGAGAGAAAACACACACACACACACATACAGTATACAAACACATATATCTCTTTTAATACACACACACACCTTTAAGAGTGCCATGAGAAATTACTCTGCATAAATAAAGGACTGACACACCACTAATTAAGACAAACACACACACATTCCTTCAGCTGTGTAAAAACTCATCACACGCTGTTCCACTTCAGCCATCTTACAAATGACAACACAAACACACAGCATCTTCTGACGGTGATTATGTATGTGTGTGTACATATATTTGATAGAGTGTACCATATGTGCACTCCTGCAGGGAGGTGTGTGTGTGTGTGTCATATGTGCACTCCAGCAGGTGTGTTGGTGACAGTGTGTGTATCGTGTACTCCTGCAGATGTGTGTGTTTGTGTGTATAATATGTGCACTCCACTACATCATTTGAAGTGTATCCAGGACAAACGGTCAACTTTTTGCTTGCACAACCATCATACACAAACACATACATACTCAGTTAGCAATCTACAAAGGCACATACTGCAGATTGCCATTTAATATAATGCTAATGCTAATTAATATGGACTAAATACTACAAGAAAATCTTTTTCTTTATCTCCACATTCAACTCTTTTCTGTGGACAAAGTTATCCCCAAAATACAGCTGAGAAATCCACTCAAAACACACCCACACCCACACAAAACCCCTTCTGCTGCAATTCTCAATCAGTGTCCAAACACAACCAGCAAACTGAGAGCGAGAGAGAGAGAGAGAGAGAGAGAGAGAGAGAGAGAGAGAGAGACAGAGGTGTGTGTGTGTGTGGAGGATTAAGCAGTAACTGCAGGCAGTGTGGGTGTGCTATTGAAGACATCTGAAATATTCACTAGAGAAACAACCACAGCAGACCTGTGCTCACACATGCTGAATAAACCATGATGTTTCTCAGCATCAGCGCTAATACAGATTATCAGTACACACACACGCTGAACTGAAACTCTGTTTAGTTTAGTGATTAAACTGCCTCCAAACTGAATTCAGAGCATGAAGATCTGCTGCAGTGTGAACAAAAAAACACATCGACCCACTTCTGATCTGTGTAACACGTGCTCAGATAAATGAGTCTGATATATCTGACGTGATTTTAATGTTCGCTGTCAGAATTCACACAATCTGACATTACAGTATGTTTGTTTTAGCCTTGGCAATAATTACAGAATATTTATAAATCACACTGTATGAAGCATTGAATGATTTGATCAGAAATCAAAACAGAGCACTTTGGCTCCTGGTGTGAATGACGCTTTAGTGTAAATCTGGTGAGCTACAGTAAGCAAACTGTGAGCTAACGCCTGAGAATCTTATTTTTAACCACAGTAAACATCAGAAATCAGCTATTCTGAAGATTACTGTCAGATCAACATCTCAAGAGTAAGATGGGTCACCTGCTTCCTTCTGAACCAATCACAGCATTTTTTCTTCAGGTCATCCCAGCTAACATGGAACGTTCTTCAAAGTTCTCTCAAATGTATCAAAAATGCTCTTGCGGTAACACTAGTGGAGCGTTTCTTAACGTTATATATATCATACATATCAAAAGCAATATTCCTAAGTTGGAAGTGGAATGTTTTAAAAACTGTACAAGATGTAATGCTCAAGAACAAAAAACGCTCTTATAACCAAGCAACAATGTTTATACAACATCTAAAAAAGGATGATTTGAACGTTCCTAGAGCTGTCAATATAAAACTTAACGTTTTTGTTATTAATGGAAATGTTAGGGAAACATTCTTACAACCTAAAATTGTTAGTTGGATCTGCATATTCTGCCGTGTTTATTTTACAACGCTTCCTTTCTCCAGTTTCTTCAATAGATGAATCATACACACAACACTGGCTGTGAGTCACTGACTGACTGGCCGGTGAGGCAGCAAGGCTTGAAGGCAAACCTGTGACTGAAGAACAGAAGAACCAGACCTGAAGAAGTGATCAGACCAGAACTGAGAAGACAGATCAACAGGTGCCCTTATCCTGCCATGTGTCTCTCTCTCCCCCTCTCAGTCTAATCTGTCTTCCATCTTCCTGAATGTGAGCGATGGGTCAGGACCCTTCATATGTACACACACACTCCAAAATGCCACCCCCACGTTACCATGACAACAGCGCTTCCAAGGTAACAGGCAGGAACATAGTGAGTGTGTGAGTAGAGTAATAAACAACATGAGCATGTTCAGTCAACACACACGACATACATTCATGACTCCCAAATAGTTTACAAAATCAGTCCTGCTCAGAACACACACTGACACACAAAATCATACAAACTCTACTTCAACTACCTGTTAACACTCCATCACAAACAAAAGCTTGATTGTGATAAATCCACATGAGTTACACTGTGTGTGTGTGTGTGTTTCAGGGTTGCACGACTAGGCTGACATTACAGGGCTGAAATACACAGCTGTGTGTGAGGGTTTGTCAGTCACTTGTTGCTCAGTTGCACAAGGATGTGTGTGTGATTCAGCCACTTAAAGAACATACACATACATACACACATACATACATACATGCATACATGCATGCATGCAAGCTGCATAGACAAACACGTATTTATGCATGTCAGAACTGCTAATGCATGGACACATTTATGTTCATGCGTACATTTATGTTATATATATTTGTCATATTCATGCGTCCACACACATCCAGAGATCCTTAGTTCTTCTGTTGCTGTCTGTATGTGTGACACAGACAGACAGACAGAGAGTTAGCCCGTGTCTTACCTCTTGATGGTCGTCTCTGTCGTGTCTGCATGGTCAATGTGCCAACAACCGCCCCCATGTTGTCACCGTGGAAACAAGCGTGTGATTGTTTTTGTCCGTCACGTGTGTTTTACTCACTCACTGACTGTCTATTTCTCTCTTTCTCTGTCCGATCTTCATCGTCTGGTCTGTGAGTAACACATCTGTGTTTTGCTGCATGTTTCTTTTTTACCCCTCCCTCCAAACCCCACGCCTCTCTTTCCCTCTCTCTCTCTCTCTCTCTCTCTCTCTCTCTCTCTCTTTCTCTCCCCCCCCCCTGTCTCTCTCACTCTCTCTCTCTTCCCCCCCTCTCTCTTCCCCCCCCTCTCTGTCCCCCTCTGTCTCTCTCTCCCCCACATTCATGTCTATTTGAAATCATTCACGTGTGATCTAAACATCGATTTCTCTCTTTCTTTTCTCTTTTTGAGTGTTTTTCTTTTGATTTATCACTTCTTTCACTGTGTTCCTATTGGCATAAATGATGCCAATCAAGGAGAACAATCAAGGAAAATATGTTGGAAGGTGAAAACATGAGTGTACAAACACAAGTCACAAAAGCTGTTTTCTGAATGAACAGACTTTCCAGGCTCTAAATGTTGAGGGTGCAGCCTTCAAAGGGCATAAAGATCACACACCCTTTATCGTGTCTTTTCGCTTTCTCCCTTTTGAGTGGCTGGGATCAGACAGTGTTACTACAGTGCTACAAACACATATACAGTTATTTCTTGCTGGCGAGTTCTCATTAACTTCTGTTGCTTTTATGTGAAAATGAATAATTCACACGTTATCTTTCACTTACTCGGACTGTCATTCCAAAACTGTATAACCTTACAGAATGTTTCTGGCCACAGTGTTATTTTTTCTTTGAAAGTCATACGACACACATCATACTACAAGATATTCTACACAAATTCACTTATCGTGCTACATGAAAGAAACTCATACAATAATGTGGGTGAGTAAAAGATTTCTTTAAAAAGTTATTCTCCTTTCTAAAGCTAATCCTTACAGTAAACTTGACATTTTTAAGTTTAGAAGACATTGTTTATTCCGTTTATTAGGCTATTCTGCTCATGGGGACTGTTGGGAGATCATTTCATGTTTTACTGCCCTTGTGGGGACATTTGGTCCTAAAGACAGCATAGTCTGACATCTTTGACAAACACAATTTCCAGCCAGTCACACAAATCACTGAAACATCATCTTTCTGTAGTCTGCAGGGAGGTGAGATGAGGGAAACAGAGATCCAGACAGCTGTGTGCTCAGCTAGCTGCCGTTTGTGATTTGAGATTAATAGTTCTTGAAGAAACCATCACAGGAGCTCGATTTACGGCACCTTCCTGCTGATTCATTACCACTCCAAGGTCTTAAAACGACACTCTAATTAATACTAACAAATCTGTCATGAGACCACACCAAAATATTTAGGACTGTAAAGAAGTTAACACATATAATTATATAAAATAACTACATCAGCACTACAGTCCATCACAAGCCTCAAATGAATGTTTCTTAAACGTTCTTAAACTGAGAAAAAAATTGTGCATTGCAATAATCTGAACAAAATCCAGGACGTTCTGTCAGACAGGAGAACACAAGTGAGACAGCTCCCTTCTGTCTGTCTGTATCTCTCTCTTCCTCTTACGCTCACAGAACAGAAATATTTTGTTCTCCAGACAGAATCTGAACGTTTGATGTTCGACACCCAGCGGCAGCTTAATAAAGACTCTGAGATGAAGCTGTAAAACTGAGATGGAGCTGTAAGAGAGAAAGAGACAGACAGAGAGAGAGAGAGAAAGAGAGAGAGAGAGAGAGAGAGACAGAGAGAGACAGAGAGAGAGAAAGAGAGAGAGAGAGAGAGAGACAGAGAGACAGAGAGAAAGAGAGAGAGAGAGCGATGGAGAGGAATGGCCCAATAACATGCTGTGGAAGGAGAAAATGGATATAGAGTTTTATTACATGACTTGTGGCAGGCAGAATTTGAGGGCCTAGTTTGTTTCTGTCAGTCAAATGGAAAACACATTGAAAGAAACAAGCAACGGTGTTTCCATGTCTGTCAATACACAGTATAAAACATCTCCACATGTATTTTTATGTTGTTTTTTAATGTATTTGCTTTTCTAACAGCTGAAACTTTTATTTATTTTCGACCTGAGAAACTTCATTTTAAACATTCCCTACTGATGCCAAGCAGATTGAAAATGTTTGCCGTAAGAACTAGACAACAGTAAAATCTAGTTAAAATAAATCGAGGGATGTTTTTCACACTTTCTTTTGCTAAACGAACCTCAGGAGGAATAATCTATAACAAACACCGACCGAAACAACAGAACATACTCAACTTGAGCTCAGATCCTTACAAATCTGTTTTTCTGCCAGCGTCTGACAAAACCGATGTATAAACAAATCACACGGGTAAATGAACTGCACCTATGACAGAAACAAACAACAAATGCATGAAAGAAATACGTCTCTTTCACACCCACACACGCAGTTATAAACACATCAGACGTTATGCAACAGCCCTTAGTAATTACAGTGTGCAAGAAGACGGAGCAAAGTCATCTGCAAACACGCATTCATTATGTGCAATATGTGCAATAACGGTCTGTTAGTCAGATGGCAATAAATAATCATCACAAATCTTATTGTCTTAAGATCACACGAGTAAATCTTACATAGAACCTATTAGATTATCTTACCAAAAACCCGGAAATAACCTTATTCATTTCAACATCCAGATTTCAACATAAACGTTATAAAAATGTACAAGGAAAAGAGTCTGCTTTATGACTGCTCACCACCTCTGTCACTTTTAGGTTTTAAAACTACTTTTACTGTTTTGCAGTTTATTTCAACAGCCCAACGGTGTGAAAAATGAGCATTTTAAGGTTTAACTATCCCATGTGCACTGCTGACAAAACTGATTTACTGGTGATAGCTGGTTTAGGCTGTTCCCTATAAAACAGACCAGCTAGACCAGAAAACTATGTGCCGGTTGTCTGACAGAAAGCAACTTTTATTCAACCGTCGTTTTTCTCTCCTTGTGTCATTCTTAACCAAATGACTTCCTTAAAAATAATGAACTTCTTTCATAAACTCACGTGCTAACATTAATAAACGTCTTTCTAACACTGTGATCACATGAGCTTGCTGTCCTCTTTCATACAGAGATATCAGAGATGACAGCCAGGCAGCAGAAGTATCTCTCATGGCTGCAGGCCACGGAGGGCCAGATGCCAGAGACTGATGATGGAGCTTCACTCTGCTGTACAGATTCTCTGTTACGTTTATTTCACCTAGTGAGAATAACACAGAGTAAGTGATAACGGTTCTGTTCCTTAACACACTTCGTACAGTTCTCATTGATTCTCGCGGGTCTCATGACCATGTTTATTGACATGGAGCTGGCGTGCCGCCATGTTGGCTCTACTCATTCATACATATGTGTTTACATTCCAACGCACGGCATTGATCGCTAAATACACTAAAAAAATTCTCGTTTTCTTTCACAAGCGTGTTGTTTCACTTTAGAAGACATTTATTAACACACTGGAGTTGTATGGATTACTTTTATGGTGGATGGATGCGCTTTTTGGAGCTTCAAAATCTCAGGCACTATTCACTGTCATTATAAAGCTGAAGGAGGCAAGATATTATTTAATATACGTCAGATTCTGTTCGACTGAAAGAAGAAAGTCATATATACACCTAGAACGCCTTGCGAGTGAGTAATTTATGGGCAAATTTTCATTTTTGAGTAAACTATGCCTTTAACAGCTCAGAATCATTTGAAACCATGTACAAAAAAGTAGGCTAGAATGATACTACAATAATTACCATGGCATTTTTGCACCTTGAGGTGGTGCAAATTTCAGTACTATAGTATGAATGTATGGTTACGCTGTTAACCATGGTAATACCATGTTTTTGGCCATGGTAGTACTATTTATATTATTTGTGTATTATTCATAATACCATATAAATACCGTTATATTTTTCATGTTTTCATGCATCACCATGTTTTCTGTGTTTCTTCCTGTGTATGTACCATCCATTCCTCTCTCTCTCACACACACACAAACACACACATACAGAGAGAGAGAGGGAGAGGGAGAGCGAGAGAGATCAGGTGATTTAATGCTAACAGTGAATACCATAACCTTTTAAAGACAGACAGTACTTTGTGTATTTACACAACGTCTGGTGCGGGGACTGTCTTTTAAGAGAGAGATTTACAATAAATAAATACCAAATACACCAACAGGAACATTATTGTTCCATTGTTTCATGCTAAAGATGCGCACATACTGTCACTCTCTAGTTTTACATAGTAAAATAAATTTTATATTTTACTGCAATTTGTTACAACGATTAAATCAACACTAGCCACAAATACACAACCTTCATTATAAAAACACTTGGCTGTAGTGTTTGACAAACTCAGCATTACTTTTACTGTTGCTTTAAGGTGATTTAAACAAACCCCAAATCCAGAGCATTTCAATACACTAGACATGTGATTCATTCAGTTCTGCAGCTGTGATATCACTGTCCAGTGATTTAAATGATCTGCTGTGATGATGAAACTGATTAGGAGGCTCATAGAGTTTTTGACACAGAATAACCACCCAGCAACGCTCTAGCAACCACACAGCAACAACCCAACAACCCAAAGCACCCTAGCAACTACATAGCAACACACTGAAAACACTCAGAACACCCTAGCAACCACCTAGCAACACACTAAGAAAGACTAAGTACACCTTAGCACTCACATAGCAATACCCTAGAATGACAGCGTTGAGTTCTCGAAAGACAAACATGTTGACAAAATGAAAGACAAACATGTTGACAAAATGTAAAACATTTAGTTTGTTGCACAGTGATGAAGTGATGAAGGCTATAAACACACACAGATCACCGAGACTCTTACCTGTGCGATAATTCACCTGTTTGTTCTGCATAGAGAATGTGCCCATGACAAGACCCATAGCTGACACACCTGTATCATGAGACAGTGTGTGTGTGTGTGTGTGACCAAACTGTGTGTTAGCTGATGTCTGCTTCAGCTGTAATAGGTGTTGCCTCTATCAGTTTGCTGTAGGTGTGTGTGTATGTCTGCTCTCCTAGTCCTAGTCTATGCCTCCCTCTCTCTCTCTCTCTCTCTCTCTCTCTCTCTCTCTCTCTCTCTCTCTCTCTCTCACACACACACACACACACACACACACACACACACCCTCTCTCTCCTCTTATTCTCTCTTCTTTTCACTGTCTTCTATCAATGCATATTAATATTGCTCTCTTTCTTTTCAGATCTTTTTTCTCTCACCCTGCGGACAAACAGAGGAAAGCGACAGATTGAATGCCAAAAAGGACGACAAGCAGAAAATGAGAAAAACCTCAGGTGAAGAGAAAAACGGAGAGAGAGAGGAGAGAGCGAGAGACCCTTTGCTTGTCACCATCCTAAAACAAAATAACCGGTCATTCTTCAAGAAAGCCAGGCAATGAGATTAGAGCTTGTGATTGACAAATACATCTTGTATTTTTGTGTGCAGTATTTATATCTACAATATACCTGCACACACATACACTCACACACTGTATTCATTAGATATACAAGGCAGTATAATGAAGTTTTAAAGAGAGGAAAATTTCTGATTGCATTATCTTGGACAGACAATATCTTGTATTGAAGCAGACATGAGCTTTATTTCATAGTGTATAATTCATATTTAATACAAAATGAAATTTTGATATCTTGGAAATTAATGTTTCAGAGGGACACGGCCTGTCCTTAGGGCTGTTGCGTCTGTCTGTGTATATCCTCTTACAGTATGAGGGATATCCAACAAAACGCATTCTCACCTGAAACGTTCCTACAACTGACTTACAGAAAATTATAAAGACAAAAGTACAAGACAAGTACAGAAACAAACACGGAAGACTAAACTGTCTAAACAGTCCATCAACAACTTGTGGCCCAAATTAATGTCAGTAAAACCTGTGAAAATCTGTCGAGCCTTGCCAATATGAAACTAATTCAGGTGAACCTCACACTAACTGAACACACACACAGAGGGTGTTTTGATGGCTCAAACACAGCTTAGCACTGCTCTGAGCGTCTCTTGAGAGAAAAGTGTGACCTCTCTCTAACAGCAAACTTTAATTAAACACATTCTACGATGACAAATTATCCTTTCAATGTCAAAGATGAGAACTGCCTGCTGGCTGACACGTACGATGAACAGCACACCTTACTCAGTGATTACAAGCAGCTTCATCCAAGATAACATCATTAAGTAATGATTAAAAAATATATCATGCTCATATATAATGATCGGTCTTCTCAAGGAATATATCAAAAACATTATTTTTAAGTAGTTAAAAGTAACCCAGCAATAATGTTAATACAACCTCTAAAAGAACTGTACGTTCTGAACGTTCCTATAACGTTCAAAACAACAATTTTAACATTTTTGTTAATAATGGGTTAATACTGGAAATGTTAGAAAAAGTTCTTACAACCTAAAATTGTTAGCTGGGTAGTTTCCAACATCTCTGGGGCCACATTTACTAGACCACAAGCTAATCTACAGGTGAAACACACCTTTGGCCCAATTCCCACACTTATGGACCAAATTATTTCCAGGAGTTTTCCAGTTGTTTGTGATTATGGATTACAGATTTTAAAGAGATTGTCATTACTAAGAGAATACCCTGGCAAATGAAATAAGTTATTACTGACTGGAGGCTGAATGATTGATGATATTATTGATGATATTATTGATGATATTATATATTACTCGAGTAACAGGTTTCTATTGATCGTGGGAACCAAATGAAACATGCACGGCTGTCTCTGAACCATCTAAAGCAAAACATCTGATCTCAACAAGAAAACAAATAAATTAATATTGAACACTGGCACTGTAAAACTGGTGTTTATGAATATCTACATAATAACATCACAGGAAACGAATGTCAGTTCTCTGTCGCCCTCTAGTGTTTATTAAAAGCATTTCATCTCACAGGGAACAAACAGGCGCAATCCTGCCCCCCGGCGGCCAACACAGGAACAACAGACTGTAAATAAAATAAGTCAAAAAGCTAAAAAAAACACAACATAGTCATCACAACTACAACAATAAAGCGCTTTACTGCTTATTATTCTTCTTTACATCGTTTTAAATGGATTTATCATAAATAAATGGCTGTAACTCTATAAAGCTTAAGACACAATCCCTCATAATTTTGCAGTTCGCGTAAAACGATATAAATAAGAACCAAACCTTATTATTTTTTACCTGAAGCTCTTTTTAAAGGCAGGCTAACTTCCAAACAACATTTAAGAAACATCCAGCAAAATAAAAACGCAGTAAATTGTGAACTTACAGTATGTCTCAGGCCTTTTTGTGTGCATTATTATGCATTTTTATTTCACTTTAGAAATGTTGCGCGCGCACAGCAGGTGTATTCAAATCGAAGCGGCGCTGCTTAGATGACATCATAGTACCGCGAGAGTCGACGACCGCTTGTGCTCTTGAATCGCTCTCGCGATATTTTAATATATATATATATATATATATATATATATATATATATATATATATATATATATATATATATATATATATATATATATATATATATTCATCACCTATTCCCTAGATCGTTTACTAAACAGTCCACTTAAAGTAACGCGTTTAAACACGAGTGAACCTAAACACGGAGCTTTAAGATGCACAAAATAGCTGTTTGTGATTTCTGCGTTACTAATAAAAGACCATTGAAGATATCATGCATGCTAATCTGTAAATATTTTCTGTAGGACAATTTACAAATGAAACAACAAGCGATCGATCTCAGGGAGAAATTAATGCAATAGTGCCATTTCAAATGCGTAAGGGCAGAACAGTGAAGAAAGGTGTCATTTATTCATGCATGTAAATGCAAGTGTAATTTTAAGTGCAAGGTTTTGAGTGCACAGGGAATACCGACCTAAATAAATGCATATGCATATGCATATAAATATAAATAATAAAGTAATGCAATATGTATTAGCTGTTTGCATCCAGCAGGGGGCGGTATGAACTCGAGATTTCAACCAGTCTCATCAGTTTCATGCTGCGTTTACAGACAACTAAAGTGGCAACAAGCTGTGAGTGTAAAGGCAATGTAACAGAGGAAATGTAATGCTTGATTACAGGTTTTTCCACTGACTGCTATGACACAAGATCATGATGCACAGAAGAGTGCGTTTTATTAAACATGAAATACTTGGTAAACCGTGAAAAATGAATTCAATGCACCCAAGAGATTGGAGTAAAACGGCTGATTTCTGCGGTTAGTTTACCATGTTTCCATAAGCAGGTTGAGATGATGAGAACTGTTTCTCCACGCTGGAGGGAAGGAACATGCTGGGTAAGAATCATTAACATCAGCAGGAGAACAGAATTAAAGGACAGCTACAAATACAAAGAAAAGATACAGAAACAGCTTCAGTGCCTCTTGATCTTCTCAACATGTTGATGTTGCAAAAACGTGTCAAAGAATTAATGAAATTGACATGAAAAGTACAACTCTCTCTCTCTCTCTCTCTCTCTCTTTCTCTCTTTTCTTTTTTTGTTCAGAAAATATGTGTGGTTTTGTGCTTGTGACATTTGTTATTAAAATCCTTTTTCAATATGTCTGTTTTCCACAAATATGACAGTGAGAGAGAGAGAGAGAGAGAGCTGTCTGTCTAGTGTTGGCTGGGTCTGCATGATATCTTCTCATGCCAGAAGATCTCCTGAGGTTAGTGCACTTAAAAGAACACTGCAAATAAAGCTTCACACACTTTTATCACCAGGAAGTGAAATCACACCACACATACATGCATTCAGTGTTAAAGCAAGAGGCGTGATGTACATGTGTTCCCCGGGGGATGGACATTAAACACACACACACACACACACACACACTGGACTGTGTCTGTGTTTCATCTGAGGGCTCCACAGGGAGCTCTGTGTAACATCTGAGTCTGACAAAATCAAATTACTTGAGAGTCATTGTGTGTGTGTGTGTGTGTGTGTGTGTGTGTGTGTGTGTGTGTGTGTGTGTGTGTGTGTGTGTTCTATGTTTAATGCAGCTCTTACTGTATTGCCTCCAGTCTCAAGACCGAATACACTTCACATTCTAATATTAAATGTCAAAGGTACACATAGGGAATTGCTCAAATAATTGTGTGTGTGTGGGCACGTTTTTATATAGGCACGTCTCTTTTTGATGCAGAGCTTATCAACTGTGTGTATATGTGTGTACCAGCAAAGGCAATATAATGTAGATCTGTGTGTGTGGGGGCAGCACTTCCTGTGTCCTCATAAACGTAACTACTTAAAAAACATCTTAAATGGTGAATTTTTGTTCATTAAGGGGATAAAATATATATAGTTTGTACAGTATAAAAACCATTACGTCTATGGTTACCTCATAAACCACATATGCCAACATGTGTGTGTGCTCGCATGACAGAAAAAGGCATATTTAACATTCATCTAGACAACACTGAAAAGCAAATGGAGACATTTGCTGAAGTCTTATACTTCTCAGAGAAGTATCACAGAAATCTCATTTCTCCTCAGTGGTTTCAAAGAAGATCTCACCAGTATCTCAAACTCAACAATGTGTTCAGATTTGCCAAGATACCAAAATCTGCCATTAAAAGTCGAAGATCTAAATATGAACTTCAACATGTCCTTTATCATGATTGTATGTCAAAAACTTATTTAGGTCTAGTATCTAAAGCATGATGTGTGTGTGTTTAATAATAAAGCAAAATATCGAAGATATTGCAAACACACAGACACAAGAACGTTATTCAAACATTTTTAATCTGTAACATTTTAGTAGTTCCAATAACAAATCAGAAATATAACGTTTTTGATATATGATATAAACCGTTAGAAAAACATTATACTAATGTTACTGCAAATCCGTTTTAATAACTTTGAGAAAACTTATAGAGAACGTTAGCCAACATCCTCAGAATGTTCCCTGTTAGCTGGGTAGTCACAATATCCCATTATATGTAATTGTATAATTACAATTTGCATGCCATAGTTCTCATGTCTCATTAGTTTTATGTAACTATTACTTTTTTATGCTTTTTGTTATGCTTCAACATTAATGATCCATCCTCATTCACTTTCATACTATGAAAAACATTAACATTTATAGAAGAATGTCACAGATTTGTAAATGATGACGAGTACATGATGAATAAATGTGTGTTTGTTTGTCAGAACTACACCTTTAAAATCAGTATTTAAATGAGTTCTTACCTTTGATAAGTGTTCCAGTAACCAGTTTACTCACAGACAGAGCAAACTTCACTATCCCGAGTTTGCAGCGTCTAGCACAGCCCGACATACTCAGCACCGGCGGATGTGTCTGAGGGTCAGAGGTCACAGCTGGGGTCAGAGCTGCTCAAGTCCAACACGAGTTCCGGCTTCACCTCAGGAGCGGATGCAAGACGTGTCCGGCCAGTCAAACATGGAGGACGGAGTAAATCAGATCCATAAGAGAAGAGATCCACTAAACCCCAAAACTTCAGAGAAAATAAAAAGCAGAAAGATACAAATTGCATTCAAACTGACTGAAAGAAAGAAAGTGAGAAATGCTCCAACTGTGAAAAACACTTTGTGCCGTCCCTTCCCCAAAGATAAAGTGAAAAATAAGGGCGGGCAAGAAAAGAATGAATAATTGAGGACCTCAGAGTCCCCCTGATAAAGAGCAGAGCAGAAAACCTAACGCGCACACCCCAGTCTCATCAGCCTTTATTCTGACTGTCAGTCGCTCTGACGATCTCTCTCTCTCTCTCTCTCTCTCTCCCTCTCTCTCTCTCTCTGCAGAGAGCGTCCCACTTTCAGCACTGCTGCATGTGGTCAGTTTCTTCCAAGGCAAGACTCTTCTGTGTAACCGATGCTGCGTGTTTACACTGTTTGTGCATTGTTTAATGTCTGTATATAAGAAGCCAGTAAACACATTAATATTAGCCTGATACATGCAAGAACAGTGTCACTTATAAAGTTTAGTGTGGGCTTCGGTTAGCATTCATTTAGCTCTGTACCGATGCGCAGGTTATTTCACCAAAAGAAATTTCATGAGTGAAACATTCATACACACCCCTGATCTCGAGTCAATCTGTTAAACTTTTTTACAATTATTTCTATATTTGTGCAAATCAGATACTCCAGATGTATAACGGGAATAGCATGGCTATATTCAGTAGAGTTTTAGTATGCTTTGATTGGGCTGTTTGTAATCTTTGGTACACTGTGTACAGTCAGTCCAGAGTCTGAATGATATTGGTATGCAGATCATTTGCCCATTAGAATTACAGCACAAAACCCTGAAGATGACTTTCTTATCTGTATTAACCCAACACTTTTTCCGCAGTATGCTGCAGACCGGTAACTCCAGTAATGCACATGTCAAGTACACTACACTACAATCTCTAGTACACTAGATCATCATGCCCTCCGAAGAACAACATATCACTGGCTGCAATTTGCATTTTATCTATCCTAAATAATGCTGGAATAAGATTATGATTACATTACATGACAGAGGTTTGTGACAGTTCTCTATAGACTTCAATACAGCAAAATAAACAGGCCTGATAAAGGGAGAGGAAACCGCTTTCCATATATTTAGCTGTTAATGTCAAAGTTGTCATCTGTTACCTGGTGGAAATCTAGAACCTGAAACACAGTCGTGGGGAACCTCTGTTCTAAAGCACCAGGTTCCTCTGATTTCTCCCTTGTAGTGTTGTTTTATATAGATTAGTAAATGTAATTGAAATGAAGTATTTTTTTTTTCCATACTGAACACATTAACAGAATTTATTTCCAGAAATACTCTGTAGAACTCCAGCACAGTAAGAGAGAGAGATTTCAACATTTCCATGGACACTGATCATTTTTTCCCTGGATTTTCTCTGGGGTGGAAATCAGCATTTATGCATATAATCATCCGCATTGAAATACATCCGCAGTGTGTGTTTGTCTCTCACTGAGCCCACATATTCAGGACTATTTATCTACAAGTCCTTTATTAGAAAGATGAACCCTTCTGTTCCCACCAGCAAAGTGCCTCATCACGCAGAAGTACAGAGAAGAAGTTATTAAATGTAGATGAAAGGAAGAAAAAAGAGAAACAGACAGAAAGAGGAAAAAGAGAGAGAAGTATAGTGAGAGAATAATGGAGAAAATCTGGCCTGCTTATAAGGTCATTTCTTCTTCATGAAAAAGAGAAAAAGATAGATATAAAAGATAAATGTGGAAAGCAGAGAAGAGGACTAGAAGACAAGACAAACTAGATTTTAAAATCTCCTTTGGAAAATATGAGCGGTTGCCAGGGTGTTGCTATGCACTTGCTAAAGTGTTCTGAAGTGTTTTTAGCCAGTAACTTGTATGAAAAAACAATTTTTATACAAGACTTCCTGTCTGAACTGAGAGACGAGCAGCATTTTGCCGTATCTGTGAGATCAGGTTTGGCTGAAATGACTTTATGCTGTAATGCATTATTGAAGCATGAACATATACCTGCTTATCACAAACACAGATGAAACAGGAAAACTGAAAATGAGAAAGACTCATTATCTGCACCGCATATCTGTTCTGTATTAATATAAACATGTATCCTGTAACCCGGACAATTGTTTTTGTAAAATAAATGTATGTGGCCATGTGGATAGCTAAGTAACCTTTTTAAATGTGTGTGTGTGTGCCTGTAGGATGTGACTGATTTACACAAGTCTCTAAATTTATCGTCTGTCCCTGAGATAGACAGAAGATAAAATGCCTTTAAGGAAGACAGAGAGAGAGAGAGAGAAAGAGAGAGACAGAACAAAAGAAAACAAAGGATGTTATTTGAGCATATCATACACAAACACTGGAAAAAGAGAGATGAAATAATAGAAGAGAAATCTTTTCATTCATATAAAATATGAACAGGTGAATCACAAGAAAACATGTTTAGGTCACATTTAAACCGACAATCAAAATAAAACACTTATATTAGCAAGAATAATGTGGTATGTAAATCATTTATTATTGAAAAGCTTCTGGATGTTTCACTTGTAATCTTTCCCCATTGTTTTTAAACTTGAGAAGGTAGAAGAGAGACACCTACAATAAAAAGATGAGAAGAAACTAATAAAAAGATATGATGCAAGACAGACTTTATAAGCTGTTTTACACATACACACACACACACAATCTGTCACGTAGGGGTCTTCGAAACAGCTGCTACCCTTGGATACATCAGACCGTCTGGGACACAACATCCCTCACACACACATACACCCACCCCTCTTACACACATAAAACACATTTCACACACACACACAGCCCTTATTTAGTAGAAAACCGATTTGCTTATGAAATTGAACTCATAAATTAACACAGTTTACAGACAGGAGGAGAGAGAGAGACTGGGTGAGATATGCTTTGCTCTGCTGGAAAAGTGTTTCTGGATATGAAATATTTTCTCTTGGTGCAGTTAAATTCATGCATTATGGATTACTTATGGATGCAATAAGGCAAAAGGCTTACACAAAAAAACACATGAGAACCCTAAACATGATGTTTATTATTATATACAGTAAACATCTGTACAGACTGTTTCATTAACAGAGGATTAAAAGAGATTTTCATTAGCTGTGTAGCTGCTTTAATAAAATGGAAATTATTAGTGTGAACATCAGACTAAAAACAGATATAACAGAGATATTTTACAGTGTTTTTATGCAAACTGTTTCTTTAATTAGCACATTATTTTACGCTAATAACACACTCCTCTCTCTCTGTCTCTCTCTCTCTCTCTCTTTTTAGCACATTGAATGTGTGAGCGGATTTCTATTCTGGGGTAAGAGGGAAGAAAACAGAAAAAAACTCATAATAGATCATGTGTAAATAGACTGACAAGAGAGAGAGAGAGAGGGAGAGGGAGAAGAGAGGGAGAGAGAGGGAAAAAGAGAGGGAGAGAGAGGGAGAAAGAGAGGGGGGTCTTTGCCTACTGGTTTGTGATGCTCAAGGGATCGGTAAGCAACATTTGGTTCTGTCTCTTAAAGCTGTCTACATAATGACAATAAAATCGAATACAAGCACACACACACACATACACACACAGCAGTGCAGTGAGACAGAGAGGTGTACACAAAGCCCTGCTCTGCATAAAGCACTGCAGTTAAACTACCTGCTTTAAAATAACACAGAGCACTATATATCAGCACTATATATCAGCACTATATATCAGCACTATATATCAGCACTGTATATCAGCACTATGTATCAGCACTATGTATCAGCACTATATATCAGCACTATATATCAGCAATATATATCAGCACTATATATCAGCACTATATATCAGCACTATATATCAGCACTATATATCAGCAATATATATCAGCAATATATATCAGCAATATATATCAGCACTATATATATCAGCACTATATATATCAGCACTATATATCAGCACTATATATCAGCAATATATATCAGCACTATATATCAGCACTATATATCAGCACTATATATCAGCACTATATATCAGCACTATATATCAGCACTATATATCAGCACTATATATCAGCACTATATATCAGCACTATATATCAGCACTATATATCAGCAATATATATCAGCACTATATATCAGCACTATATATATCAGCACTATATATCAGCACTATATATCAGCACTATATATCAGCAATATATATATATATCAGCACTATATATCAGCACTATATATCAGCATTATATATCAGCACTATATATCAGCACTATATATCAGCACTATATATATCAGCATTATATATCAGCATTATATATCAGCACTATATATCAGCAATATATATATATATCAGCACTATATATCAGCACTATATATCAGCACTATATATATCAGCATTATATATCAGCATTATATATCAGCACTATGTATCAGCACTATATATCAGCACTGTATATCAGCACTATGTATCAGCACTATGTATCAGCACTATGTATCAGCACTATATATATCAGCACTATATATCAGCACTATATATATCAGCACTATATATCAGCACTGTATATCAGCACTATATATCAGCACTGTATATCAGCACTGTATATCAGCACTGTATATCAGCACTATGTATCAGCACTATGTATCAGCACTATATATCAGCACTATATATCAGCATTATATATCAGCACTATGTATCAGCACTATATATCAGCACTATATATCAGCATTATATATCAGCACTGTATATCAGCACTATGTATCAGCACTATATATCAGCATTATATATCAGCATTATATATCAGCACTATATATCAGCATTATATATCAGCACTGTATATCAGCACTATGTATCAGCACTATATATCAGCAATATATATCAGCACTATATATCAGCACTATGTATCAGCACTATATATCAGCACTGTATATCAGCACTATGTATCAGCACTATATATCAGCACTATATATCAGCATTATATATCAGCACTATATATCAGCACTATAGCAGCTTCTACAGCTGTGGTGATTTCAGGTAAAATATATATACATATGTATGTATATACCCTCAGAACACTTTAGCAACAGCATAGAAACACCCTGGCAACCACATAGCAACATGCTATCAAGGCCTCTGATCACCTTAGCAACAGCATAGAAACATCCTTGCAAGCACCCACATCATAGCGGTGAGATTTACACATGCATGTATCACTCCCACTTTCACAAGAAAATGTAAAATCTAGTTTTGTTCTGCAACTCTTGGGTCTTGTAAACAGCGTCCCGGTTGGTGCCATAACATCCTTTATTTTCCCCCTAATAATGCTCAGTCATCGGAAACTAAAATAAAGAGCTTCTGGTGTTAGGAATGGCACTTTTACTGCCGCAAGATCATTAATTTGTTTTGCAATAATGTTCACTCAACCATTCTTTATCAGAGTCTCACTTTCTCTCTCTCTCCCTCTCTTACACACACACATTTTGCAGCTTGAGAATAAACTTGTCTCTCTCCTGCTGTGTTTTTGCTGAGGTGTGTAGCTCAGACAGCAACGTGCATTCCCCCAAAACAGCAATAAATGACAAGCAATAAACCAGCATACGTCGCAAAAGCTGCCTACACAAAGCAAAATCATTCTGTGTGTGTGTGTGTGTGTGTGTGTGTGTGTGTGTGTGAATGTGTGCGAGGCATACAGGGTAGTAAACAACAAGACTGATTTCTGAGCAGTAACGTTGGGTTTTTCATCATTTGATTTTTAATATGAGTTGTAATATATTAATCTTCAGCTAAATGCCATTACAATACACAGGGGGAGGTAAAAGTTTTACAGTGTGCAATTTAAATCTGATTAACTCCATGGAGGATCCTTTGTTGGGTTGGGCTCCTGAGAAAATATGTGATGTGCTGCCATCTAGTGGTACTACGAAGACATATTCGTGAGTGAATGCAGAAGTTACCCAAAATCCCTGCAGGGTTACAGCTCATAGTTGCAATTTTATTAGTATGTAGAATGAAAACCATCTTACAAACAATTTAATATTATGATAGTTGTTGTCAGATGTGAACTTCGATATATAATATTCTATATGTCCAACAAATATGGTAGAAGATGAACATACCATGTTTAACAAAACCTGGTCATGTGGTACCATGTACTTCTTAGTGCTCTTCTGTTGTGTTCATTTAGATGAAAGCATCTGCTAAACTAATAAATGTAATTTTGTTACTCCTGGTTTAATCCAGGCTTTGAATATAATCATTTTCATTCAGTTTATTATAAATTATAATACATAATATATAAAATATTATTATTAAAATGTTGTATAAATTAAAAAACAGTTCAGCTGGAAACAGAAAATAAAGCAGCAATTCGCACATCCACTGAGGTGTCGCACTGTCTGTATGTCCACATTTACGTATGAAAACTATATCGAGAAATCTTTGTTCTTTGTAAATCATTAACTTACTCCAGTGTTTGTTGAACTGCTGGTTTGAACAGCACAGACGTGGCAGTGGATTATCCTGTTCAAATCCCAGTTAAAAAAACATCAGAGTCTCTGATCCACATCACACCACAGTCCAGCACTGAATCCAGGTCAGGTCAGCCTGAACCCTGAACCATGAACTCATGTTTACACTCGACAGGTGTGTGCTGGAGGAGCGCCTAATGAGCAATACACAATATACACAGTACAATACACAGCAGCAATATAACAGTACCATATATAACCTCGCAGTGTTATATAAGTACAGTATTCAAGACAGTGAAGAGAACAGAACCATGCACTAACGTACAGAACAAAACAAGTGTTAATTCAGCTCAAATGCAACTGAGTTTAATACTGTCCCAGTTTTTAGACATACAGTAACACCCCAAATAGAGCCTGATTATAAAACCAGTCACACAGAGAGTGTTAAAGCAGCTTTGTATTTCAACATTCACAATTAACAATGAAAAATGAGCACTCAGGATTTTACTGTGTGTAAATGTTTTGATGAAAAGAGAGTGTTTGTGTTGGTGTGTAATACATCACCAGTGTTCTTCAGTATTTCATTAGACTATTTTACAATTTTAGGTGATAAGAACATTTCCCTAATGTTTTCATTAAGCAACTAAATGTTATGTTAGAGGACCATTCAGAATGTTGTTGTAATAATGTTGCTTGACTTTACAAAATGTTTGTAACATTCTTTAAATGTTCCACTAACAACTTAATTTATTTATGATACACAGTGTTAACAAATGTAACACTAATGTTACTGCAAGAACATTTTTGATGTTCATGAACGTTAAAGGAACTTTTAGAGAATGTCAGCCAACGTTCTGAGAACATTCCCTGTTGTCTGGGAACTTTAATTCCCAGAAGTCAAAGAACAACTTCAGTCTTGCATCATGTGTTACATCATTATCTCAGACAGAGTTAACCCTTGAGTTATGAAATTGTGTTCCTGGAGTTATAATCTTTACAGACTTCTGTATCCTCTTTGTTGTTAAACATCAGTTTATAGCTTCATGTGTGCTTGCTGTTTAAAATCACAGTTTGAGGTTTATAAATGTAAAGGGTGTTAACATTAAGGGAACCTGCAGCCAGGCTTCCCAAATGAGGGATTTGGAATTGGGCAGGAGCGCATATAATAAGCTGTTTAATGGCTGTTTCACTTATCCCATCTAATATTAATCTGAGGTGTGACACAGAAGGTCGAAGCTGGGGTACAAAGCTTACTTGAAATACTTCTGCCACGTTGGGCTGCGTTGGAAACGCATGAGGCAATATTGCGCAATGAGCGCGCATTCCTGCTGGAGCGCGCTTGGAGACGCGTCAGCATTTTTCCAGCTCCGTTTTCCTTTTCCTATCATTCTTCAATCACCATTACCAAGCCCGGGAGAGGGAAAACCGACCTTTCTTTTTCCTCTGTGTCTCCTTCTTCTTTAATAAGAGACCGATCGGACCCGTCGAGCCTGGGCGCCTCCCACCGCTCCATGCGTCCTCCCTGAGCGCCTGGCGACTCCGACATTGAGGTGAGTGGAAAGCAGGAATTCCCGTTCCAGCACTGCTCACAAATCCCAAATCCCAGACAATCACAACCATTAATATTCATGCGTAAAAGCGCGTCTCCTCCCCTCGGCCCGGCGGTCACTGAACCATATAGACGCGGCGCTGCAGCGCACGACTGTTCAGAGGGACGGAGTGCGGCTGTCAGTGTAAAGAAGTACATCCGTATTTGCATTTCCTTTTTTACTTTCTATACTTAATCATGGACCAGGGTAAGACCATATTGTTTTCTTTTTCTGACAATATTTTGTCTTTTGTGCATGACGTTGAGGTGATGCACATGATGACTTATCTTTTTATGATTATCCTTACATGATGTTTGCGGGAGACTCCAAAACATCTTCAGCAATCTGTTCTCAAACTTTTCTCGTTTGGGTCTTGCAGTGAAACAAAAACAAATGTTTGTTTTTTTACTGGGACATTTTTATTGCAGCTTGTTAATAACTTTAAGATTATGCAAATGAATAATTAGTGGTTGACCAAAAGCATGGTTACCTGTAGGTATTAAAATGTAATGACAGGAGAATTGCCAGCTGTCTGTGCAACTAATCTCATAGTCAAATAAATTAATTGCTCTGTCTGATATGTCAGTCTTTTATTACTGGAATTTTTATATTTGGAGACACAATTTTCTTTAACAGTACACTTGCTTTGATCCAGATGTTTACAGATGTTTAACACATGTATTTATTATGTGTAGAATATAGAATTGCCTTGTTAAGGACAGTGTGTGTGTTTATGACTCTTTTTCAATTAGTAAAGCTGCCGTAGAGTTAATATAGAATTAAATTCTACTCACCATGGATGGTTAAAGTGGATTATTAAATAAAGGATAATGACATCAGCTCCTGATGGGTCTGGTCTCCATAGTAACCGAGAGGGACACCATGACAGAGTTTTGGAAGGAACATTCTAAGATGGCAACAGTGGAGGAGATGATGTTGGATTCGAACGCCCAACAACTGACCCGACACGAGCTGCCAGAGATTCTGTCTCTGCTTCCCTGTCTGGCCGGTTCTGATGTACTGGAGCTGGGAGCTGGAATCGGGTTAGAGATCACACTGTTCTTCACATTCTGATCACACCTGCCCGTCTCAGTCCAAAACTATCACGTGCAGGTCGCATTTGAGCCCAAAATCAAAACATTATATTTTAGCCTGTTTTTATGAACGCTGTACAATGGATTTACAGCGTTTAATGGACCTGTGGGGTTTATGCTCATTTTTATTCTTGTTTGTAGTTACTCTACAAACAAGTTAATCTCAAAGATGATTTGCGTTTGATTTTTATTACTGTAACAGATAATACAGTAAAGTTATTGTGATGCAGTTAAACGTAGTACAACAAATACTACCATGATCTATAAATAATTCACAATTAGTTTTTCACATTACAGTAATGAGAATTATGTTTGAATAATTCTTTGAATTGTGCTTAATTGTCATAAAAATAATGATAAGTAAAAAAATAACATACTCAGATATAAGCCATATTTTCTTCATAAAAATATAAATTCTTTAAAATTTGACTGGTGAATATATTCCAGTGACTATAATGGTTATTGAGAGCTATTATAGTAAACTGAACGCGATTAAAATGAGTTGTTTTCTTTCACAGTGTTTGTGTAAAAGGTTTTTTTCGCTCTATTGACATCATGACCTTTGACCTTTGCAGTCGTTACACGCGTCACCTCATTGGCCGGGCCCGTCACGTGACCGCTGTGGACTTCATGGAGAAATTTATAGAAAAAAACAGGGAGGACAACGGTCACCTAGGCAACGCTGAGTTCCTCCAAGCTGATGTCACAAAGCTGGACTTCCCTAAACACAGGTGAGAGCATTCATACCCAGCTTTAACCCACAGTAAATAACAGTAAACTGATTCATGAAATAATGATTAAAACACACATTATAATTTTATATATATTGTACTTATTACATATTGAGCTTTAATGCTCAATTTGTACCACACACTTATAAATGCCTAAATGTTATTGCAATGGATTAAACAATATAAAATTAAGTGTCATTTATTTTACATTTACATTTAGTCATTTAGCAGAAAAAGACTTAGAAAGGATGAGAGCATTGAATATTTTAACTTGTAAGCCAACAAGCCAAGTCATTTTAAAGAAAGATAACACAGACACACTTGTTTCACATAAGGAAGTCTTACAAACGAGAAGTTATCAAATATATCTTCTGGTCTCAGAAAGTAGAACTAGTTCTGAGTCAGTTTGCAGGTGATGCTCAGTTTGAGGTTTTGTTAGTTAATGGAATAACATTCAGACATTTTTAAATGAGTGTCGAAACACTTTTTGGGTCACTGTATAGTTTTATTGAACACTAATATAATTATTTTCAACTAATGATACATAAATAAAATAAATGTAAATAAATGTAATCATTAAATAACAAAGTAAATCAACAAAGATCTAAAGCAAAGCATTTTATCTCTCCCTGTCTGTCTCTCTCACTCTCTTCCTCTGTATCAGTTTTGATGTGGTCTTCTCTAATTGGCTGTTGATGTATCTGAGTGATCAGGAGTTGAAGTCATTGGCTGAGAAGATTCTTCGTTGGCTCCGCCCAGATGGGCACCTGTTCTTCAGAGAGTCCTGCTTTCACCAGTCAGGTGAAAAACAAACGCTGTGCTGCTTATGGCACTGACTGATGACAAAAATAATTCAAACCTAACAAATATATTTCAAAGTTCAAATATTTTCACACGTGCAAATGTTTGTCTGAATCGAACAGGTGACTGCAAGCGCGATTTTAACCCCACCCACTACAGAACCCCCGCACACTACAACCACCTCATGACATCAGTGGTGCTTGACGAATCAGAGAAGACGGAGAAGAAATGCTTTGGCTTTGACATAGTGCTCAACAAACCGGTTCAGACCTACGTCAAGGTAAATCAGTCAATCAACAAAATGTTACAGAGACTTAAAGGAACCGATAAGGAACCTTCTCATCTTCTAGATGAAGAAAAACCAGAACCAGCTGTGTTGGCTCCTGCAGAAAACCCGTCGTGATGTTGTGGAGCAACATCAGGGCGGATTCTCCACGTTCCAGCAATTTCTGGACAACCAGCAGTACACACGCCGAGGAATCCTGCGTTACGAGAAGATGTTTGGCTCCGGATACGTCAGCACGGGCGGGCTGAGCACTACTAAGGTCAGAGGTCAAGAAGTCATAATGTTTCTAAAGAGTCACGTAAAGTTGCTTCAAGAAAGATTATGAAATCAGATCTATAAGTGCACAATATTTTTTTACCTGTTGGTCATGTGACCTGTCAACATTGGCAGTTGCATCATTTGGTCAGCTTCTACCAATATAATATGCAACAACTCAGCTAACAATTTTAGGTTGTAAGAACATTTCCATTAAATAGGAAAAACATTACAAATTTAGGAACACTTAAAACCTCAATTTTTTAGACACTGTATTAACATTATTGCTTGATTATTAGAACGTTATTCAAACATGTTTGCTGTAACATTTTTAAAACATTTCACTAACAACGTCAGGAATGTTTCCAATATATTATATATAACATTATGAAAAACATTCTTCTTGCGTTACTGCAGGAACATTTTTGCTACGTTTTTTTTTTTTTGCTACGGACATTTTTGCTAACTTTGAAAGGACATTTAGAGAACATTAGCCACTGTTCTGAGAATGTTCCCTGTTAGCTGGGAAAATACAGTCGGGTTCGAATCAACAAACACATTTTAACATCAACAACAAAAATATCCTTTTAAAAATTACTGAGCCTATTTACATGCATAACTTATGCACAATTATATGGGTCATTTCCATTTAGCATTATGCTGTTTGCGACTTGATCAGATCAGAGCTGTGACCCATTTATTGGTCATGACCTACTTGTGGAAATCTAGGTCTCCAGAAAGCATTTTCACCGTTATCTTTTAATTTCAGTGAATCATTAATGATTTGTTTTCTGTTTAATCTCTCTGATATATTAATTTGTAACCCATCAGGAGTTTGTGGAGATGTTGAACTTGACCCCTGGACAGAAGGTTGTAGATGTGGGCTGTGGGATTGGAGGTGGAGATTTCTACATGGCCAAGGTGAGCGACCAAAACCTTTAAATATTCAAGAGGGATTCTAGCTGTGTTTAACAAACATAAATGTTAGTTTAACACGTCCAGAGCTCAACAGGTGCTTTCACTGCTGTTGCTTTTGATTTTTGACAGACTTTCAGGGTTGAAGTTCTGGGGATGGATCTGTCGTCAAACATGGTGGAGATCGCCATGGAGAGAGCAGTCCAGGAGAAACTACCTTTAGTGAGTCTAGATACAGTCTGTGGCAAAATCCTGCACTGTTTTAAACCATGTTCAAAGGAACTACAAGAAATCCTTCACATCTGCCCGTGACAGCCCTAATACCAACATAAACTACAATCTCTCTGAATAGCCACGGTGTAATAAATGTTTAGCTATATCAACATCAACCTTTATCATAATTTGCTTAAATAACACAAAATAATTTGTCAAAATAATTTTTGACTCATCTCTCAGAAATGAAAGAAAATTTCAGAGTTAATGTACAGTAAGATGCTGGCAATGGACCGGCCAGTAAACTTTACCATGCGCAGTATTTAAAAACCTAGCCACAGAAGAAACGTTTACTGACCTTGTCGCTGTTCCGTAATGATCTGATTGTTCAACCTTGTTGTCATAAGGACACTGAATGAGAAACGATAAGCTGTCCTTCCTCTGCAGGTGCAGTTTGAGGTGTCGGATGCCACGAAGCGACGGTTTCCTGACAGCACATTTGATGTGGTGTACAGCAGAGACACAATCCTACACATTAGGGACAAAGTTGACCTCTTCAGAAAGTTTTATGTGAGCAGACTGACTGTAAACAAGTACACGTGTGTGCATGCATGTGATTTAACACGTTCTATCTGTATGGCTTGTGTGTGTGAGAGAGATGATTCATATGTTGTCATGTGTATTAGTATCTGTCGTACATTTTTACTTGCAATTTCTTTCATGAAACAAACATTTATGTAATTTACTATACAAGCTGCTGTGTTGCCATCTACATTCATGCATTTGGCAGACGCTTTTATTCATAGTGACTTACAATGCATGGAAGGTATACATTTAATCCGTATGTATGTTCCCTGGGAATCAAACCCACAACCTTTGTGCTGCTAAGCAATGCAATGCTCTACCCATTGAGCTACAGAAACATGGATAAGTCATCTGGGTTTGAAACTAAATAAGAGAGAGTAAATGACATCATCTTTGGCTGAACTTCTTTCGTGTGTGTGTGTGTTTCAGTCATGGCTGAAGCCGGGTGGTAGGATACTGATCAGTGATTACTGCTGTGGACAGAGACCCTGGTCTCCTGCGTTTCAGGAGTATGTCAATCAGAGAGGATACATCCTCTACACACCTCACAGATACGGACAGGTGAGACAAACACACAGAGTACATCTAATTAACCTCATAACATCATTAACTATTAATGTCTGTTTCTGATCACATTAATTATTGATCTGTTATGTAATATCAGTAATATCTTTGATATCAGTCACAATGTCCAGGCACAGTTGGCACAGAAACAAAACGTTTATGATGTTGTGTGTTGTAGTTCCTCGGGGAGGTGGGATTCACTAATGTTCAAGCTTTGGACAGAACAGAGCAGTTTATTCAGGTCATAAAGTCTGAATTGCAGAGAGCTGCAGAGATCAAAGAAGACTTTATACAGGTAAACACACACACACACACACAGATGTTAGTTTGTTTTACTATATAAGTGAACTCATTACACAGACTTCTTTTGATTTTATAACAGAATAATGATATAAATGATTTTATGTCAGACTAATGATATTTTCTGTCCCCTAAATCAAACCCTCACAGAGACGTGTACATGACATTCGATTTAAAGAAAACATAGTTTGGCCAAATTATGAGGCTTTTAATTTAGTGAGGATCAGCAAAATGTCTCACAAGCTGGTTGTTATATTATATTTACTATGTTAGTGAGGCTCTCATAAACATAGCTAAACCTGTACACACACACAAACACACACACAGGTATAATCTATAAGGACTTTACATTGACTTTAATTGTTTTATATTGACCTAACAGTGCTCTGATTACAGTATATCAACCTATACTGTCCCATAATCCTACAGCTAACACTAAACACAACCTTCACACAAATGTCTGGCATTTTTAGAGTTAATTTTGAGAGCTCAGAGTGAGATAATCACAGCCACAGGCTGGTTACTTGGTTATAAGACTGTTAGTCAAACATTTTTAACTCTGTAACATTTTTAAAACATCCTACTTACTACTTCAATAAAATGTTTTTTATATTATATATAACATTAGAAAAAACATTCTACTAACTATATTGCAAGAACTTTTATAACTTTAAATTTGAGAACTTTAAGAGAACGTTAGCCAACGTTCTATGAATGCCAAGAGAACTTCATACCAGAAGGCGTTTAGAACTTCAAGGTAAGAAATGTACCAACGTAAAAACAGAGACGAGTTAAAAGCTTGAGTTTAATACTAAGTGTGAAAAGAACATATTGCTTACACTGTTTATCAGACTTGTATTTGTCTTTTTGACTTTTCTTGTTGGAAGAGAATTGGTTTGTGAAATCGTGATCCTCCTCTGCAGGAGTTCTCAGAGGAAGATTATGATGTCATCATAAAGGGATGGACAGAGAAACTACAGCGCTGTGAGACCGGAGATCAACGCTGGGGGCTGTTCTACGCTACCAAAGACTGACAGAGAGAGAGAGAGAGGGGGGAGTGAGAATGAGAGAGAGAGAGAGAGACAGAGAGAGAGAGTGTGTGTGTGACAGAGAGAAAGAGAGTGAGAGAGAGAGAGAGAGTGTGTGACAGAGAGAAAGAGAGTGAGAGAGAGGGAGTGAGAATGAGAGAGAGAGAGTACAGAGAGAAAGAGAGAGACAGAGAGGGAGTGAGAGAGAGAGAGAGAGAGAGAGAGAGTGACAGAGAGAAAGAAGGGGGGCAGAGAGAGAGAGAGTGAGTGACAGGGAGAGAAAGAGAGAGAGAGAGAGCAATCCAACAAATGAAATAAAAGCGATTAGATTTTAGCTGCTGTATAAGTACACTGTTCACTGTTCTGTCAGATTCTGTGAATTGCATGACAGTGTTTGAAGCCTCTTAGACAACAAACTGTGAAACAGCATAAATGAAAGAAAATCCACTTTTCTTCTGGTTTGTTAGTTTCCTGCTCTTGTGCTTTTATGTGAAAGTAGACAAACTCACACACATCCAAACGAATTATGCAAATGCTGCAACAAAAATTACAAAAGCAAAAAATGTATGTAACCCAAAAAATGTAAAAAACCTTATTTACACAAGGTGTGGCAAACCTTTTAATAATTTTGACAACATTCATATATAATATGAATATATATCATAACATACAACAATGCATTCAATGCTAATGTTTAATGTAATCATGCTTCTTATATAAAGTATGCACTAACGTTAAAAAAACCTTTCAACTGTCCCTTATGATGACACCGGAGCAGACGCTGCGTTTATTTTCTATGTCCAGTCAGTCACATAACAATACTTACAAAACATATGAACCATATATATATATATATATTCAACAAATGTTGAGAAACTACATAAATAAAGTAAAAACTGGCATGGCATCATTCACATACCCAGCCGAAAGATTAAGGTTATAAGAACGTTCCTCAAACGTTAGTAGCAGAAACTTTCCAAGTGTTGTTTTGAAGGTCCCTGAAAAGGTACCTTTATTATTATTATTATTATTATTATTATTATTATTGCTTGGCTGTAAGAAGGTTATTCAAACATGTTGAATGTTTGAACACTAACCATTAAAGAACAACGTTGTGCTAACGTTTGGGACGGAACATTAAGAGAACTGCAGAGGGTGGATACAGACGCGCAGCATCAGTCCATCAGCTGTGGGAGTGTCGCCTGCAGAATGAAAGAGGAAGCGCCGCTAGATGATCGATCTGCTTCACTTTCCTCCTGACGCGTCTGCATGCTCATGATGGCGAGACTGAGCGAACACGGGATCCGGCTGAGCTCCGTGAGTTTTCCCACATTTCTCATGCACTTTTCCATGCACTTTTCCCATGCACTTTTCCACTTTTCCCATGCACTTTCTCATATGATGCGTTGTGTTTGTAGATGAGCCCGTCGTACTTGGAGAGCAACTCCACCAGTCACACATGGCCGTTCAGTGCTGTCGCAGAGCTCATAGGTAAGCACAGGACCAACGCGTCCCTCTCAGGTTTGATCTGTTAGCTTTTATATTTATTATATTTGTTAAACAAAAAACTCGAGAGACTCGCAGGTTGAACTTCCGCAAACTCTTGGCAGTTTATGCGCCTGCGGAGGAACTGCGCAGACGGAGGAACTGCGCTCTGCGCAACTCGTGCTGCGTTTATAGGGGGATCTGCATGCAAAATGGATATGGATTATATTTATTATAAGATTTAATCATTATTCATGATTTGCATGCATAATGCCTTTGTGGGCATTGAAGTCGTGTTTTAGGTCATTGTAGGTCATTGTGTTTCGGGGCTCTGAAGCACATTTTTGTTAGGCTGGCTGAAAGTCTCTTCACATCCTGATGACAATCAACGCTGTCTAAATCTATTTATATCAATAAAAATCTTCTGCGGAAGGGATCTAAAATGTTCATCCAATCATTGCGTTCGGCCTGAATGCAATGATAGGATGTCTTACGTGCCTGTCAAACTATTCAAAAGCTAGCTATCACTAGCCTCTCTGAAGTTGCTTACCGTACCTATCGTACCGTTTTAGAAAACAATACAAAAGAACAAAATTAGAGCAAACATTTTTGAAGCCAAACTAGTTTACGGCAGAAAAAAACATGAAGATCTAGAGATATGAAGTGCTATGACACTGATTCCCAAATGTTAGAGGTTCATGTCAATACTTTGTTAGTTACTATGTTAGGACGCCTGTGTGAACTTGAGAGAAACCGACTTACTGAAATTCATCCACTAAAATCACTCAGACGCTACTGCGTTAGCGACATAAAGACTAGCTGGTAGTTATTTGTTTGTGATTTGTTTTCAAAGTAAATGACATTCAGAAATTTGTAAATGTGGCTTAAAGTTGCCATGAAATGGTAGTTGTGATCGTCTTTTCTACCCTATGGTGACAAATGTCCGAGTGAAGCAGCTTCCGGAATGAGGAAAAACACAGGACAGGATTTGATTTTGTTCTTTGAAAATTGATCTCTGGAAGTTAGAGGGATAGAAACTTCCTGGCCATTGGACAGTCAATATAGCCCCGCCCTCAGGAACAGACATACATCATCAAGAGAAGAGACATTGTATTGTGGGAAGGGGAGGTTAAAGTTTTTAATTAAAGATCATGAGGGCACATGAATAAAAAATGATACATTATTTACAATAAACACGTCAATATTCCAGTAAAAATAAGAATAGTAAATTTGATTGCATCTTGACTTTAAATGGTTAAATACTTTCTGGGCCTCAGTATCTCAAGCGAAGATGAACCGAATGTGTGAAGCACTCAGAAGCAGATCTCAGTACCGTTGGAGACAGGAAACTGACTGTTAATGACAGAGATGAGGGTGGAAAGATTTCTGAATGTGTTTCTTTGATCATTTAATGATAAGGAAATGAGGAAATGAAACGAAATACAGCCTAATACTTTAACAGGATGTTCAAAGGAGGAAAACAGCGCGGGCGTTTGGTGTGCTTCTTTACGCTTGTGGGTTCGGTTATATTTAGTGTTCTGTCACTTTGCAAGTTAAAAAGTAAAAAAAGTGTCACATGCTCTGCCACAGACCGTATGATTGTTTATCTGTAACACTAAACGGAAATCAAACGGCTGTGGTACCCGCATGAATTGACAGATGATTTCTGACTGTTTGTGTGTACACACGTGTTGCAGATAATGCATCTGATCCCGGAGTCACCGCCAAAAACATCTGGATTGATGTTATGAAAATCAGAGATCAGCTGTGTCTCAGTTTTACGGACAATGGCAGTGGAATGACACCTAACAAACTCCACAAAATGCTCAGGTGACTGAAAACATATTTATAACGTTTAATAGAAAAACCTGTTGAGATCAGGGCTGCTTATCAAAGTTCTAAGCCCATAGCCATACACTCTTTAAAAAGGTGCTTCAAAATGCCAAAAAGAACCATTTTGGCCTTTATGGTTCCATGAAGAACCTTTAACATCTCAAAAGCATCTGAATTTTCTAATCTGGCACTGACTAGCACTGACTATTTTCACCCTGCACATATCAATAATATCATAGACATTCTGGGGAGGATGTGGATCAGTAATTGGACCACCAAGCCTTAACAGCCACTACAACACCTTAGCAACCACATAGCAACATGCTAAAATCCACTCAGAACAATTCAGCGACCGCATAGCAAACCCCCAGCAACCATCCAGGTCACTCTACCATCACCGCAACGGATTCTGCACAGAAAAGCAACGTTTACATTTTTAAGAATAAATGAGGTTTATTTCTCTTTCTGCAGTTTTGGATTCACAGAGAAGGGTTCCGCTAAAGGCAGTCACAAGCCCATCGGCGTTTATGGGAATGGATTTAAGTCGGGTTCGATGCGTTTGGGTCGTGACGCTCTGATCTTCACAAAGAACGGGGGCTGTCAGAGCGTCGGCCTGCTTTCCCAAAGCTTCCTGCAGGCCATCAAAGCACAAGCTGTGATCGTACCGATCGCACCCTTCAACCAACAGACGAATATCCTTCTGACCAGCTGAAATACTCACATAACAGATTTAATGGCTACAGTACGATACAGTTAATTTCTTTGTTTTGATGTCAACAAGCCAGGGACATATTTCTGAAAGAAACGGGAGACCACACTGAAAATCTGGGCCTAAAACTTAATTTAAATCTGGAAAAATTAAATATAAAGACAGTACACCATTTTGAAAATATTAAAGAAACGTTAAAATGTAAACACACAGTAAAGAAAATGTGATCAAAAACGAACATTTGTGACCGTTTGAACTCCTTTGTACACAGGTCAGATTTCCTTCCTTTAAAGCACACAAGATGCTCTTTGAAAAACGTTTAGCCCTTAACTCTCTGGTCTCACAGACGCTGGTGGTAACAGAAGATTCAGAGGCAAGTCTGAGAGCCATCTTGAAATACTCGCTGTTTCAGACGGTGTCTGAGTTAGAGGAACAGCTGGATTCTATACAGAGCAAAAAGGGAACCAAGATTCTTATCTGGAACATTCGCAGGTCTGTAGCTCATAACAACTGAATGCTTGATAGCAGAGAAGATCAGATCAAACCCATTTACTGAGCAACTGCTCTCTGATCAGTCTGTAGACTGCTGGCAGCCACATGCTCTGCATTCTGTCTGCAGAATGCTCCAGTATGCTCTTTACATAAGATTTGAATGATGTACTATACAGACTGTGCTGAAACAGCACTTTCCTAATTTGAATTAGTTTTGAATATTACCTTCAACTGCTTAGTTTAGCAAATTAAGATAACTCCCCTTCAGGCAGTTCTTGTAAATCGCAAAAATAACATATTTAAAGGGAACTTTGTTCCATTTTTTCCTCTATAAATTTTTTCTGATCTGGACAGACATACTCATTCTTTATTATTAATAATTATTATTTTTTACTTCATTACTCCACTGTGGTGTTTCTGTAGCTCAGTTGGTAGGGCATTGTGTTAACAGCGTAAGGGTTGTGGGTTCGATCCCCAGGGAACACACATACTGATCAAATGTATAGCTTGAATGCACTGTGGATATAAGTGTCTACCAAGTGCATAAATGTACACATTTGCACGTTTTACTTGAAGGACATGTGTACCCTTTCTATCTTTACTGCTGACCTTCACCGTCCTGTTTGACAGAAACAAAGACGGAAAGCCTGAGTTTGACTTCGACACAGATCCAGAAGACGTCCGCCTACCAGAGATCCATTCAGAGGACATGCAGCAGAACTGGAGGAGAGATTATTACAGACATCGGAGAGAGAGTCACAGCACACCGGAGATGGAGTTTTCTCTCAGAGTGAGTGACATAGAGACACACAAGCAGACAAAGCCACAAACTTCCGTAAATTTAGAGGCTGAGGTTGTTTTACAGTGTGAATGCAAATGTGTGTGAGAGTGTGTGCATGTGTGTGCATGTGTGTGTGTGTGGTTCTGGTATTCACTACGCTATGGGGACCAAATATCTTCACATGTATAGTAATACTAGTAAATTTTGATCTTGTGGGGATTTTTTTTGGTCCTCAGGAGGCAACAAGCTCCATTACAACCATTATGTCTATGGAACGTCCCCATAAAACATAAAAATCCAACATGTATGTGTGTCTGTGTAAGAGAGTTTTGAAGCTGAACATGACAGTGACTTTCTAGGACACAACCATCATGCATGTACAATTTTTTACATTTTTACAAGACACTTGAAAGCAAGTGTGATATAAAGAAATCTGGTGATGACTGTCCAGAGCTACAATTCAAATTAGTTACAAATACAACAAAGCTCAACAAGCACAAACTATAAATGAAACACCACTAATGTTACAGTGTGTGTGTGTGTGTGTGTGTGTGTGTGTGTGTGTGTGTGTGTGTGTGTGTGTGTGTGTGTGTGTGTGTGTGTGTGTGTGTGTGTGTGTGTGTGCGCGTGCATGTATGTGTGGGCGTATGTGCGTGCGTGGTCAAATCTCACAAATGTGTGAAACAAAAAGCATTTAACATATTTAATCTCACTTGTACAAAACAAAATAAACCTATTAATTCTATGCATTCAGTATTTTGTGAGCCTCAAAATAAGCAAAGATTGGCACATCTGAAGGTTTTATGTGAAAAGATTTACATTGTGGAATGTTTCTGTTTATCCAAACGTAGGGAAATACACACGTAACTGAAGCAAACTTTACATTATTGCTTATGAGAAGTAATGACATCATGCTGAAAAGAAAGACAATCTGTTTCTATTTCTCTCTCTCTCGCTCGCTGTCTCTCTCCAGGCATATCTCAGTATTCTTTATCTGAAGCCCAGGATTCAAATCATTTTGCGACAGAAGAAAGTTCAAACTAAGCTGGTTGCCAAAAGCCTCTCAATGATTGAGAATGATGTTTATAAACCTCACTTCACTGTATCCTTCCACAACCAGCTTACTTATTACAATATAAGAGAGTAAACAATTCACAATGCCTTCATTTGAACAACTGAAGGTTTTCTTTAAAACCTGCTGCTCAGAACGAGAGAGTGAAGATAACGTTTGGATTCAACCGGAAGAATAAGGAGCACTACGGCATTATGATGTACCATAAGAACAGACTTATCAAAGCCTATGAGAAAGTTGGCTGCCAAATCAAGGTATTGGATACACAAATGTGGAGAAATTCAAGGGAAATGTAACTGCTGCAAGATTTCTGAATTCTGCAGATTTTAATGTAATTTTAAACCAAAATTTCACATATTCTCAGATTTCTGCAATTGTGTTAATTAAAGGTACGGTGGGCAATTTTAAAGAGGCTAGCAATAACAAGCTAGCTTTGAAAGCATTCGATTCCTTCCTCTGTTCAGAGCGCCCCCTCCAGTGTGTGGAGGTATGCAGATACATCGTTTGACGTAGTCTAGCAGAACATTTTATGGTCCTTAGATTTCCACAGAAGATAAATCTACGCAAAAATATATTTAGACCACTTTGCTTAGTGATTACTATGCAAAATGCTTTTGGAAAAAAAATTGCCTACTCTGCCTTTAAGGTATTCTTTTGATTGTCTTCCAAAACTGGCACAGATTCCACCCGTGCTTACGTAACAAAGATGATTGAACAACGAATGATTTGACTGTCTTCAACAACAGCGGCTCATTTTTTGGCTTCATCTGCTTGTTTAACTCATCTCTGCCTGTGTTTCTCTTGCCCTGTGTCCTCTTAAGTCATCAGGTCAAAGGTCAGGGGTCGGGGTCATCGGGGTAATTGAGTGTAACTTCCTCAAGCCTGCTCATAACAAGCAGGATTTTGAATACACCAAAGAATACAGGTGTGTGAATTCAGGAGCACCGCAGCTCACCGCACACATTAACTTGCAACACTACACCAAAGCCAACCAACTCCAACAACTCTTCATTTGAATCCTGGTCTCGCCTAAATTTAAATCTGCTGCCACAGGGAAACGTCTTTTAGTGACATTGAATATTTTTGTTGTACAGCTGATACAACTATACAGAACTAGCAATAAGTGAAAGAAAACTGTAATGCATGTCAAATTGTATTATGTTATTGGTTATATTTGTAAACAATAATAACGTATATATTTAAAGTTGCAATCTGTAACCTTTTTTGGTAAAAAAATGGACAAAAAACAGCCAGTACATAACATAAGTGTTCGAAACTGTCTCTTTGCCTTACCCCAATTCACAACAGTAAGTTTAGAACAATAATTTAAGCTGTTGGGTCCGATTTCTCAAGAAATGTCAGTTTGACTTTAACATAAGTAAAGTACGTAAAGTAACCTGCAATTTTATGTTTCAAACAGAGATGGCAGTAGAGAGGCCAAAGCTATGAATTGCAGCTTTAAATCGTATATTTTTAAACATGTTCACGGTTTATATACCAAAGTATGTTCTAAACTAAAATAATTTGGATAAAGCATATTTATGTTGCGCATTATTATTTATTCATTTATTGCATTAATCGGTCTAAAATTTGCATTTCTAACTGCTGTGTTTGCTGTTTTTCTGGTAGACTTACTCTGGCTGCTCTTGGTCTAAAATTGAACGACTACTGGCGTGAAAAGAAGGAAAAGAGAGCCAAAGAGAGAGAGTTTCAGAGAATAAACAAAGACGAGCATACTGAGGAGTCTGAGGACGAGGATGAAGAAGAGGAGGAAATGTACGGTGGTCTTCCACAACATCACATACAGATTTCATGCAGCTACACAACTGATGGTTAAATATCAAAGCAAACGGGCGAGAGTCTTCAGAGTTTTTTGTACCTGCTCTGCTGTGTTGGTGAAAGTTCATCTCGCCTGTCAGTCAGAGGCCTGGAGAAGCACTGACATCAGTGATTGTGGGTTTGTGGGCAAAAAAATGAGATGGTGCAACTTAGCTTGCTAAAAACTGACTGTCTATTTTTCTGTTAGACCACAGGCCTCATAGGTATACACACACACAAGGCATTAGCAGAGATGGAGACGTGCAGATAGGCGATGCTGAGAAACTTGATCTGTTAATCACATGGCTCATGTGTTAGTGTGGTTTTATAGCATTAGACACCTGGGACGTGTACACACCAGCTGTACGGCACACTGAAACAGTCACACAGATATGTGTTGCTCATCCTTTTAAACACCATCCAACATCCAAATCAAAGTTTTTACAACTTTCATTTATGTCTGATAGCTCTGCGGGATCTATATGCTAACAGACTCCAGAAAGTTTCAGCAGTTTAAATATACAGTTAAAACTGTATAGGTTAAAACAATATTACCTGAAGAGAGTCAGCTGGTTGCAGGTAGTTAGTGCATTCTGCCATCTTCGTTTTCATTTTGAGCCAATCACTGGAGTCAAAAATGTCATGTGACTTTTCACTCTGGAGCCACAGGAAACCGCGTGAGATCCTGATAAAATCCTGACGAGCGACACAGTCTCCTTCACTTCCCACCTACGAATTTTTGGGAAATTGTCCGTAATGTTTCCATTAAGTAACAAATTATAAGAATCTTCAAACATTTATCAACCGTCATTTTTTTAAACGTTCCACTAACAACTTAAGAATAACGTTTTTGATATGCGTAACGTTAAAAAAAGTCTCGCTCACACCTGCAAGAACGCTTTTGATCACTTTGAAAGAACTTTTAGAGAACATTAGCCAACGTTCTGAGAACGTTCCCTTGTTGGCTGTGTAGTACCTATTCAATCCCTGGCCCCTTAAAAACGCTGACTAACAAAAGCAAGTATCAAATCACAGCTCATGGCTGCATCTAAACTAAAGGCTAGGAGAAACAAACCAGACGTAACATTTGATTTTAAACATCAAAACAGGAACAAAAAATTGTCTGGGTATTTTATGGGCTCTTTCCCGACAGGACCCCAAAATAAATAAATTATAATGTAAAGATAAGAGATGGATTGATGGATTTCCTCTCTCAGGGATGTGACATGGATTCAGTGTGAGGAGTGTTTGAAATGGAGAGGAATCGCCACTCATCTCTTCACAGGAAATGTGCCTGATCTGTTCAGGTGCAACATGCACCCAGTGGCACGTCTGCGGTAAGTCTGCGCCCACCTATTCAACATAACACGTCAGAGTGGCACACTGCTGCCCAGCCAACAAATTTACTTAATGATTCCATTGAGTAACAAAAGCGTTAAAAATGTTGTTTTCAATGTCAAAACGTCCATTTTTTACATTCGAACATTTTAAAAATATTCCTCTAACAACTTGGGAGTAAAGTTTTTGATATATATGATATATAACGTTAAAAAATTCTATTAACGTTACTGCAAAAACGCTTGAGAATTTTGAGGGAACTTTGGGGGAACGTTAGCCAACGATCTGAGAATGTTCCCTGTTGGCTGGGTACTAGTATGTAACAAATGTGACCTACAACATATGACGACACTAGAGCACATGGCATGAGATGCTGTATCCCACAATGCATTGCACTTAACTTGACCTTCAGTTTCCAGTAGGACGATAGATTCGGAAGTAATCTCACAATTGTTATTTCAAACATATCAAGACAAGTTGTACCAAAAAAGTGTGCTAAGATGCTAGAATATACATCACAGGCTGTGACAGCTGTATGTTTTAGCATAGACCTGCTGACCAATCAGCATTTAGGCCCAAAAGGATTCATGGCTTCTGTTTATTGGTTTACAGAAGCTGTATGTTGCCAGAAGACACAGAGGAGAACGTCACAACACCCAGCTATGAGAAAACCCTCAAGAAACAGTTAAGATAATACAACCCGTCCCTGTGTTTGTGTGTGTGTGTTTGCACTGAGGTGTGCAACCACATCCTGCCGTCTAAGTTTACACACTCACGACACTGTTAGTGTGTGTGTGTTTGTCTTTAACATGAATAATAACTGTTTCTTCCGTCCATGTTTGCAGGGGACAGGCATCACAGAGGAAGAGAGGCAGATCTTTGGAGGTACGCCTCTGTTTCAGGAGGAACTTGGTGGAAATGAGGATCTTTGGTTTCTAGTGTCAGGATGTGATCGCACTCGCAGTGTGCTTGTTGACTCGGTTGTGTGTGTAAATGGTTTTGTGTAGGTCTGTAGGTGTGCGGCTGTCTTCTTTTACATGGGGGAAGTCGGAACAAATAACACATGTAGGAGAGCTTTGCATGTGCAAACAGACTATTGCTGAGAGTGTGTCAGTAATGGTGAAGCCATTTTGAGGCTCTATCTCTGACTGCTGCAGGCTTTTATTGTGGTTAAACTACAATGAAGCTGCCCTTTGAAAAAGTAAAGTAGTAAAGTTGTTAGCTTAAAGCTGCAATCCATAACGTTATTAATTAAAAACAGAACAAAAATAAGTTACTGAGCAAGTACAAAACAGATCAATGTACAATACTGTCTCCTTACCTTACCATAATTCGCTACAGTAAGTTTACAATAATGATTTATAATTACAGTCAGGGCTGATTTCCCCTGGAGTTTGAAACAGAAAGATCTGGCTACTAAATCCTGTGTGTAGATGCTGAAGTGGTGGAGTGTTTGTAGCCTGTTTTAACAGCGTTTTTAACTATTTAAACTTGTCACCGATGTTCAAAAATAACTTGCAATTTTTTGTTTCAAACAGAGATGGCAGTAGAGAGGCAAAAGTAATGGACTGTAGCTTTAATAAAACTTGAAAACACTTTAATTTATGAACTATGATAACATGAACTATTGTAATTTAATTTAAATAACAGTAAAAAAAATCGCTACAAAAATGAGCATAGCAATTCATCTTTTTTAACAGGTTCCTTAAATTTAACCATGTAAACTAATAGATGTACTACAATAAGTTTCCCAATGCTGGAAAAGTTATTGCCTCTGTTGTTTAGCTACAGCAAAACCAGAAATGACAACACTGCTCTCTATACTTGACGTCTTAGAGGCATTGATAAAAATAATTCATATTCATGTGAATACCACTTCTTATTTAGGATGTGTTGTTCTCACTCTAAACTATAATAACTGTGTGGTGTGTGTGTTGTAGTTGAGTAAAAGCTCAGTGCATCCTCCTTGTCGAGGACTATCTGAACTCATATCAGAGGCCAGACAGGATGAGGTCACAGTTGCCATGGAGATACAGGATACAGATGATGATGATGAAGTTGCTTCCACAGAAGAGGAAGAATCATCACCATCTCCAAGGTCCGAGAGGAACACAATATAACATTTACATTAATCAGTTCTATAATAGCTCACAAACATAATTCATGCACAACTGATCATGGGTTCAATTTCTAAGGAATAGTTGGGACCCAGCTAACAATTTAAGGTTGTAACTAAGAATGTTAAGGAACAAAAGGAACAAATTAAGGAACAAAAAAGTTAAAATGTCAAGTTAGATGTTGTATTAACATTAAAAAACATTTCACTAACAATTTAAGAAAAACATTTTTATGCTGTCATTTTTAGGATGTGAGGTAGTGACACAACAATGAAACATAGCATTATTGCAAGAACGATTTTTGATAACTTTAAAAGAACTTTAAGAGAATGTTAGCACATATTTTGAGAACGTTCCCTGTTAGTTGGGGGAAACCTGGCTTAGGGTGTTCTAATGGATACAAAATATCTAATACAGACTTAAATTTCATGTGTAAAGCTTATAATTCTTTTATTTTCTCTCTGATTATCTAGAAAAAGAAGGAAAGAAACATGTTTACATGTTGAAAAGGAAAATATATCCACAAACAGCCCTGGAATTCAAGACCTGCCAACTGAGATATACGTACAAACAACAGATGAAATTCATGAAACATCAGAAAGAGAAATGGCAGATGAAATTTATGAAACATTAGAAAGAGAAACACCAGATGAAATTTATGAAACATCAGAAAGAGAAACACCAGATGAAATTTATGAAACATCAGAAAGAGAAACGGCAGATGAAATTTATGAAACATCAGAAAGAGAAACAACAGATGAAATTTATGAAGCCTCAGAAACAGACAGCACCATTAAAATTCATGAAGCATCAGAAACAAACACAACAGATGAAATTCATGAAGGATTAGAAACAAACACAACAGATGAAATTCATGAAGCATCAGAAACAAACACCACCAATGAAATTCATGAAGCATCAGAAACAAATACAACAGATGAAATTCATGAAGGATTAGAAACAAACACAACAGATGAAATTCATGAAGCATCAGAAACAAACATCACCAATGAAATTCATGAAGCATCAGAAACAAACACAACAGATGAAGTTCATGAAGCATCAGAAACAGACACCACCAATAAAATTCTTGAAGCATCAGAAACAAAAACAACAGATGAAGTTCATGAAGCATCAGAAACAGACACCACCAATAAAATTCTTGAAGCATCAGAAACAAACACAACAGATGAAGTTCATGAAGCATCAGAAACAAACATCACAGCAGCACCTGATGTGAATATGGTGGCCCAGGAGGACCATGTTCAGCCAGAGGCAGCTGTCATTGAGGGTCCTGCCGAACCCCAGACATCTCATGGGCCACCTCAGCCCAGAATTCCCCCTCACCCCCTCTCCCCTCATGCTTCTGTGTCCATGGCTCAGACGGTGGTGGTCACACCCCTCAGTCGCCCAGGATTTCAGCCCGTTTCCCCATTACCCACAGACGGCTCGGACCGCGCTGCTCTCACTCAGAGACTCGCCCAGCTAGAGCGCGAGACCAAGAGGCTTAAGAGAATCCTGGGCATCCGTGACACGGTCACAGATGTTGCCACTGTAACAGAGGGGGAACTGGGTGGGTCGTCTGACATCACCCCAGCTGAAGAGCGACAAAACGGAGATTCAGTGTCATGTGACCAGATTGCTGAAAGACAGATTGCCACATCGAACATCAGGAGGGAGGAACACTCAGACTGTCAGGTGAGACAGGTCAGGTGAAGCCAAACATTTATGTTTTAAACATAAAGCTGCAAGAGACAGATGTGTTGTTTGAACACACTGTGCATCAATCCCTGACAGCCTTCCAGAACATTCAACAGAATTGTTTGGCTTCATCTTTAGTTTCTATCAAAACATGATCATAAAGTTGAATGACATCAATTATATGAATTTATATGCACTAATTTTAAATCTTCCATTCCCCAGAGGTCACAGGTCACTGCAAACAGTCTTCCTGGCCAGAAGGGGGCAGAAACGTTTTCTAAAGATGATCTTTACTGGAATAAGACGTGTGCTCGACTCCAGAGTGAGAATCAGGCATTAATAACTGATCTTAACAAGACAAGAACAGAACGAGACCAACTACTGAACCAAGTGAGACGAATGGAGAGAGAAACAAATGAGAGGAGAGACCAGAGCACAAACACACCCAATCACACTTACAACAGGTGTGTACGTGTGTGCACAGACAACAATGTAGAAAATTAAACACAATTATTATTATTGTTATACCTCATCATCTGCTGTCAAATTCCTGTTTTGTTCGTTTACCTTTTAAAAAAAAAAAATCATCTCTTTCTCTTTGACACCGTCAGCAGCGTCACGATGGAAAGGTTGCAATCTATCCGTCGCAACGTGGTTGCACTGTTGTCCTCCATCCTGCCAAACCTGGATATGCAGGGCATAAGCTTTGACACGGCTGATGTCGACAGCATCCTACAGCAAATTATTCAGGCCAACAACCTCTGATCACAGAACAGTGATAATAGAAGAGTCAATGAATGACAGTTACACGACTGCTGCTTCCAAAATATCAGCATTAATTTTTTTATATTAAACTACATCTCATCTGAAAAAATTACAGCTACAAGTGTACAGCTACAAGTCACACATAACTGATCTTTCTAAAGCTCATAGTGGCTTTAAAGCACCATTAATAAGCACTCAACACACCCTGTGACCTAGTGCATGTACACTCGTTTGAAAATATTTTTCTACATTGACACATGTAAAAAAACAAGTATGCTTTCTCTCTAGTGCTGCAGGTCAAATGACATTCAAAATCATGTCACAAGTGATTGAGGTTTCGCACACGTGCACACACACATGCATCACATGCAGCTTTTGTCAATTATACATATACAAACCTGCTGTTTTTGAGCATATTTAGTATTGTACTTTTCTAGTATTAATGTTTTGTATTTTTACAATTAAATTCATCCACTGATGGCACGTAGTTTCTCATTTTGATCATGAAGTCAGTGCTATTTTTGTAAAAGCTTTTGATATTTTAATCTGTTTACTGTGTTGAGTATTTCGTTTTGAAACAGGTTTGTATCACTGAGATTCTGAGATTAATTTTGGCATTTTCCATTGCAGTATCACAAACAACTTGGCTAATATACTAGTCAACTTAAAACGCATGGTTAGCACACAAAGACTCGGGTTATAAAGCAACAACACTTTGTATTTATTTTAACTTGCATTTTATTACATAATATTACACAACACTGGTTCATGACAATAACTTTTAAAACAACCTTTAATTAAGAGGACATCAGATAGTAACTACTGCAGGTCATTGTATGAGACAGAAGCCCTGACACAAACCGTCCCCCATGAGAAAGGATTTACACCTTTTCTGAAATGCAGGAAAGTGGAAACAGTGTTAGTTTATGCATTCATTTGCATTGTTAATTGGAAACACAGTGAATTGAAACCGGAGCTTTCACAGTACAACAGAAGTCACATGACAGAGGCGCAGTATTTTACGTATCTTATTTTAACGGATCTGAATGACAAAATAAAAGTTCTGGTTTAAAGACATGACACAAAAAAATTGAAAATAAAAACACTGGGCCAATATATTGTACTTCAGCCAGACGGTGTCTCATATTTGCAACACAAAGCCATTTTAAAACATTACATATAATTATAGCGCTGCATCAATTATTTGAAACCTCTCCTTTTACTTTTTTAAAGATAGGCTAGTCTTAGACTTGGCAGGTTTTAATCACATTTATGTTTTTAAACCTCTTTCAATTAATACTGAAGCCATCAAGAATCTCTTCTGAAGAGGCTTAAAGCTGATTTACGTAGAAAACAACAGTTTAAAATTACATGTAGAATACAAACAAACAGGATAAACAAAACCAATTCGATACGCGACTGAAAAGAAACAGGATAGCTCCTAGTATACGGTTTTAACTACTAAAATCTCTGATAATATAACATGTGATATGTAACTATTTACAGATTGAGAAGATTAACTAGTTCTCCAGCGAGAGAGCAGACTGTAAACCTAGAGCTGATGTCATTAAAGTTGAAGCTGCAGCAAGGATTTTAGATTCACCTCAAGTTACAGATCTAGAAGGTCTTTTTATTTATGAACCTTGTTTCAATGGTTCTAGACTTCTAGAACCCTATTCATTTATTCTTGTCTTTAAAAGTTCTAAAAGTCTGAAAGGTTACGGATTCATTGCATCAAACCTTAATTTGGTACCAATCACACTTAGTGATAAACAACTGGAAATAAAGTTTGTAACTTTACAGAGTTCCTAAATTACCATAATGAGTCTCATTTATGAAACATGAACAAAATATTTTGTAAAACCATTACGGCATAAAGTGTTGCATTAAAACGATGTTTAAACATTTTTACCTAAAGGTTTATCTTGTACGTACCAATGTTTTGAATGCAACAATTTACACATAAATGGTTTAAAAAAAGATTCACACAGCGTCGATTTATGAATGAGGATTTGGAGATTGTACGCGCTCACTCTGACCTGACGGGGAAATAAACACAAACATGCTTTGTTTTATACAGTAAAGAAAAGTTTAAAATATCTACGTTTAAATGGAACTTGTGTTATTTTCTGGTTATTTATAAGTGAAATGTTATAGAGTTACTGGCTACCAAACATCTCGGTCAACTGTTATGAGAAACATCATCAGTCCGACCTGGTACTTGTTTTCTGTTCCTCACAACAAACGTGCAACACTGCTACAAACAGCTTAAGTGTGATCGATTAAGGCAACGACCTATTGAGAAACAGTAAAGCTGTTTTATTGACACACAAATACGCATTTACGCAATGAGGGCTTTGAAGCGACGCTAAAAGTGCAGAATGCGCATTGTTTCCATCTGAGGGAGGAGTGAGGATCAGTAAACATGTTTTAAAGTGAATCTAAGCAGAGCACTAACAGGTGGACACTTCATATTCACCTAAAGGACACTTCTTCCTGCCAAGTTCACTAAATATACATCAAGCTATAGCACACATGCAAGAAAGCATTAGTGACATACAGTAAAATTCAGTGTGGAATAATCTCCATTCCGGTCTGGCATGAGTGTGCAAATCAAATGTTTTAGTGTGACTTTTCTTTCATTTATACTTATATTTATTTATACTGTGGCTAAAAGCAGTTAAACATACATAGCTCCAGTAAATATATATTTTGTATTGTGTAAACCAAGAAATCAACAAGAGCTTTCATAGCCTGCAGCCATATCCCATAATTCCTTATTACCGGACCTTCTAGTCGATTCGTTTAAAGTATGAAAACCAACAAAATTAGACACCTAGGTGGACTGAGATCATGACACCTTAAACCTTAAAGATACATAATGCTCCTGGAATTTGACTTTGACACACACTAGAGGAATCAAACTCTTGAAGATAACATCTGTGTTGGTCACAATATACACATACATCTAATGCTTGTCTGGCCTCTGTGTTTGTGTTCATGCATGTTTTGATGCCTGTATGATGTGTGTGTGTGTTGTCAGTGTGTGGACAGAGAAAAATCGAGATCACTCGATGAACTCGTCTGTCTTTCAACTGTTCTCAGCGACTTACACACCATCATTTTGCTCTGAATATCATGTTTCTTCTCAAAGTAGTCAACCAGTGACGTTTCGGTCAAGAACGATGCTAAAACCTGCTCGAACGTGATCGACCAATCAGCATCCGGCGCACTGCCCCTCCTCCGATCCACCCCTTCTTCTCCCAGGCAGCCAATCAGAACTGTGTCGTCGGCAATATCCTCGCACTGAAGCGAACCAGCACTCACCACCGAGTAGGATGAGACGGACGTGTCGTCTTTGGCCTCTTCGTCAGAGCCGGCTGCCGTTGGAGGGGGTGTCTCCAGCTGGGCCTCTGCCAGGGCCTTACAGACCAGGGACTGTCCTGAGCCTCCCTCCCCAGACGAGTCTTCTCTCTCGGGCTGTGGAGTTTCCGCTCGTCTGCTGCCGTTGGTGAATTTCTTGCCTACTTCTCCAATCCGCAGCAGGAGACTGGCTACCGTGGCGATGCCGTGATAAAGTTCCTGCTCCAGTGGGTCCTCGCTGAACATGTTATACAGAGTTTTGCACATCTCAATAAACTGCTCCTGTTAATGTAAAACACACAGATTTAGTTGGACGAGAGCAACAGGGTAACACTGTCAATCTTGTTTTCACATTTGATCTTCAGATCAGCAGTGAGGCGACAGTTACACCACTCTAGACCACTCTACACCACTCTAAGCCAAAGTATATTTCTGTTGTTCACACAACCATTTAACTGTGGTCCATATCACACACTGGAAATGCTCCCAAACTAGCCTGCATGAGTAAAATATCACATTTATTATTATAAGAAACCGACAACAAACTCTGGACTTTAGTTTTACAAATGTAGGTATAAGCATTAACCTTTGAACTTCTGCTATCATTGAACTGGATTAGCTATAAAATAAAATCATGTCTAAGTGTTTACTTTAAAAAAAAAAAAAATCATTGGGTGTTCCACACAAAGTGACCAATGAGTTGATTCAGAAAGATTTAGCATACCAAGCAACACAATATTTTATAAAAGATTTGTCAGGGCGAAAATTTGGGCCACATTTAAACATTATAAGAACATAAGCTATGATTCTCCACTACAGAAGAAACACATGAACATTATAAAGACTCATCACCTGGTTCATGCGTGGCAGATCTTTGATATTCTCTTTCTTTGGCTCTTTTTCTTTGGCCCACATCCTCAGATAATATTTATAATCCTTTGGCTTTTCTTCTGAAACACAAACATCAGCTGAATCAAAAACAGAATCAGATTCAAACAGATGCCTGAACTGAAGTGTGTCATCATCACAGTGTGTGTGTGTGTGTGTGTGTGTGTGTACCTCTCTTCTCACTGGTGTCGCTGGTCGCTGCTGTGTCTCCGGCTTCCCTCAGTTCCTCACCTGTTAAGAGTGTGTTAATTCAGCATTAATAAACACAAACACCACAGTAATGTTTGCAGCATTACATCACTGTAAATTGATGTATAATGTTTAAAAAGAAGGTGTGCAATGCTCCGTTCCAAAACCCAGTGAGCTTCCTACATAGACAGCATTATATGCATCATACGCAAGTTCTGTTCAAATTTGTTTCTAAAAGTAGGTAGCATAATAAAGTTGCCTTCTAAGAAGTAGGGTATTTCAAACTATGAGTCCCTCATAAGTTTCTGTTAAAGTAAGCATGATGCCTTAAAAGACAACTGCCTACGCAGGCAACAGACGTCGGGTCAGCAGACTAGGTTTTGGGTCATAACATTTAAAACATATTGTTACAGGGATGTTTAAACTGTCCATTAGTTAAGCTGAAATCTGAAGTTTAAATACACACTGTTAAAAAACCCAACACACACCAGACCAAACCATGTAAAGGGGGGTTGATACAGACTAGAATATACCAAATATGATACATAAAATATACCAAAGCCACAGAGAGGGGTGTTAGTGCAGAACATGACAGAGGTTTACAGGAAGCAGAACTCATGTACAGTATGTACTGGTTAAAGCCCAGTGAACAGGTTTTACTGTAGATGAGGGGCTGGTTATTATGGCGTCACAGGGACAAACCTGAGGTCACTTCCTGTGCCAGGAAGTCCAGATGAGACAGGAAGGTGGGATCTAGAGTGATCAGACAGAAAAGAAAGAAAGAAAGAAAGAAAGAAAGAAAGACAAGCATAATAGAGCAAAAGATAGAGATATATAATAAGAGAAAGCACAAGACATTACATGAGGAATATGAGAGGTTAAGGTTAATATTCTGTTACTACTAGGTCTGCACAGACATGCAGAGAAGGCATGCAAAACACATTCACCAGTTCATTCAACTTGGAGAAAAGAAGAGAAAATGAAAGCAAAGGTGAATGAAAAAATACATTACAACAGATTTGTTTGGAATAATAGGAGTTAAAATTGCTGCTGCTCTGTGTATCCTTCTGAAGAAACTGTGTGATAAATCTTCATGTTTTTTAAAGAGGTCTTTACTGAAAGATGGCAGAGATAAAATGACATCCGACAGATCAGTAAACCCACAGCCCACGTGTGAAAGCAGCAAAACACTGTCGCTCATGTGAAGAGGATGTGTGTTTAGATGTCTTAAAGGCACAGCAGAAAGAAATCATTTCTTTAGATGCAAGTATTTTTGTGCAAAACTAAATTATTGCACAAGAATCTTAGACCAACATTGTAAGCGGACGTCATGGAAAAACACTGATATTTATGTTTAGGCAGGAAAGGTAAAGATGCTGCTGTGTGTGTGTGTGTGTGTGTGTGTGTGTGTGTACCTTGTGATGTGTCGTCATCAGTAAAAAACTGTGTTGCCTCTAGTGCTGACTCCGCCTCTTCTGAACACAACGCTGCAGGGAGAGAGAGAGTGAGTGAGAGAGAGAGAGGCTTTTTATATAAACATGCCACACACACAGCTAAACTGATACTAACACACACCTCATGTGAAGATATTTTTACTGCAGCACACCTTTTTAACAACCCATCAATTTTTTTTACACTTTCTCAAACACCCACCCACACACATCTGAATGAAGTTTTCTCTGTACTTCATACTCGATTCTCACTCTTCCTGTGGTCTGTTTCAGTAAAACTGTGTGTGTCTGTAAACATACCAGGAGGCAGGTGGAGTTTGTAGAGAAGTTTGAGTTTTTCAGTCATATCTCCATGATACATCCCACCTGAGAAAACAAACCCAAAAGCACTGTAACCAGATCAGATCAAAACATAACACAAAACATTAAAAATGACAGCAGCAGATAAAACACATTTTGTCCAGCTGTTACACTTCCTGTATGATGTTTGCAAAAACAAACATAGTATTTTTCAGCTTTAGTCTCAGTAGCTCTCAGAATATATTTGCTCTAAAACAACTTTTATAAAATAATACCATTTATAAATCTCGACTTTTGAAATCAAATTAAAACATTTCAAAAGTCCCCAGAGCAGCGTCTACTCACTGAGTCCCATGACGAACTCTTTGAAGTTGATGAGTGAGTCTTTGTTTTGGTCCAGCAAGCGGAAGAGTCGGCTGGAGAGTGTGTTGGTATGAAGTCCGCAGCTCCAGGGAGCCAGAGTGGAGAAGAGCTGAGCAAACTGCCCGCAGTCTATGCGATACTGCTCCAGATACGGCAGGCTGGGGTCGTGACGCTCCGCTGCAGTGCTGCTGGCCCCCCAGTAACAGCTCATGATGTGTTTGGCCTGTCATGCACAAGTGCAACGGCACAGGAGCACAGACACACGCACAGGAGCACAGAGACACAAGCACAGAGACAAACATAAACTTAAACACAAACGCACATTCTGCTCTGAGTTTAGAAGGATTTTTTCTTACCTTGAAAAGAACATAAAGCTCCTCCAACTCTTCAATACTAAAGGCAGATTCTGTCATGATGGCTCTCACCTGAACATCACACACACACAAACACGTGATCACGCTTGGCAAATGTCTTAAATTATAAAATATACTTTACACACACATTTACACACACTCTCGTACCACACTCCTCTTGGCTGTATCTTCTAGTGACTGTATGACCTTTAACCTCTGTTTGAACCTCATCTGCTCTATGACATCAGCACGCAGACTGCCAAACTTCTACGTAAACAAAAAAATGTGCTCAGTTAAATTTAAAAGCACAAACGTCCATCTCTCATTGGTCAGAACAAAAACACTAAGCCCCGCCCCCGGGCCTTGCCCCCCCCACCTCATAGGATGTTTTAATGAGCTCGAACACGTCAATCTCAGGCGGAGGGGTGTTGCCGCTGGTCAACAGGGCGTGAAGGTGGGGTATGGGCGGAGATACGGTCTGCTTATTCACAACATTATCCAAATATCTGCAGGACAGAGACACACAGATATTCCACTTATACTGGATAAACCTGCTTCATGACAGCTAAAGATACATACATGTCACCCTGTCGGGTCTGATTTCCCGGAAAAAGTCAGTTTGGCGTCATTTGACTTCAGCATTCATAAAGAAAAGTACTTGCAATTTTATGTTTCAAACAGAGAGGTGAAAGTTACAGATTGCAGCTTTAAAATACTCACCACACCCTACCACAACCCCTCCCACACCAAAGTAAATCCACCCCTGACACGCCCATTCATTCAAGCCACACCCACCTGCCTAGAATAGTCATGGCTTCTCCCTCGTCTGAGCAGGCCAGCAGCTGATCCATGTTAGCATGTAGCACAGCTAAAGACACCTGAACATGAGTGAGATTTACCGTCAGTCAAATGTGTTGATCAGAGACTGTTTCAAAAGATGTTTATTAAAACTTCTATTACAGCCTATTAAAGAGCATCCTGGGGCTTCTTTACGCCGAGCGTGTAGAACCATAAATTATTAGCATTATTTTTTCTGTTGTTGCATCTGATTTTCTGCACCTGGAAAATGACTTTAATGCCCTCGTAGAAGAAACAGTCGACCAGCAGCACGGCACTGTCGAAGGGCATGACAGACAGGAAGAGAGTGAGAAACCAGGACAGAGAGATGGTGGAGATAACACCCAAATCCTGCATGTGCTCGTATAACAACGGCAACACCTCACGGGTGAGCTCCTCAAAGACGCCCTGATCCACCAACGCCCCTGAGAGAGACAGGGAAAGAGAAAGGAGAGCAGAGAGCAGAGAGCAGAGAGCAGAGAGCAGAGAGCAGAGAGAGAGAGAGAGAGAGAGAGAGAGAGAGAGAGAGAGAGAGAGAGAGAGTGTGTGTGACAGAGAGAAAGAGAGTGAGAGAGAGAGAGAGTGTGTGACAGAGAGAGAGTGAGAGAAAGGGAGTGAGAATGAGAGAGAGAGAGACAGAGAGAAAGAGAGAGACAGAGAGGGAGTGAGAGAGAGAGAGAGAGAGAGAGAGAGAGAGAGAATGTTGGATAAGTTATGATTATGTCATTCAGTGTGTGTTTATATGTTTGTGTGGTATTTGTGACTGACCTACAACTCTAGTGTTGTAATAGTCGGGCAGCATCCGTTCACACAGAGCAACAAGCAGCCAGAACGCCTCCTCTTCATTACAATACAACAACAACACAGACGTTACAATATTCATCGCCTGCAGAAAAGACAAGAATAAAATTTGCATATATTCACACCATGTATTCTGTGAGATGGTGTTAAAATGTATTGTATGTAGAAATGATGTATGTAGAGAAAAATATCAGTCAATGTAGCCATTAACATTACAAATCTGTTTATCAAGCTGTGATTGTCTCTAAAGAATGAACAAATAATAACATAAATGTGGTGGAATGAATAAATGTTTGTACCATCTCAGGATAGCTCATTTCTGACTGTCTACACTGGAAGTGTGTGTTCTTATACCACTGTGGGGTCCGAATGTCTCCACAAGCATGGTAAAAGTCACACACACCTGCACTGTGTGAACAGTCTGCGATCCCCTCGTGGGAAATTGATTATTAAACATATTAAATTATGCTTTTTGAAAATGTAAAAATGCAAAAAGGTTTGTGTGAGGGTTTTAGGGGTAAGGTGAGGATTAGGGGATAAAATATACAGGTTGTACAGTATTCATCAAGTCATTATGTCTATGGAAAGTCTAACTCTCTCTGTGTGTGTACCTGGCAGTATCCAATGCCTGGGTTCCTGTATGCGTAGGCTGTCAAAACACGTCTCAGAGCAGCGATGCCCATCTCATTCTGGAAGGCGTGGTGCTCGGGCATCGACCGATGAAGATCTCTCTCGATCTCCTCTGTTGCTAGGGTACATCTCCCCATCGCCTGCTCAACCAAACAAGCATAGTAACCCGGGTGTGTGGCCATCTCATTCTGAGCACCTGGAGAGACACGCAACAATTTCATTTATTTATTTATAAACATCTAAATGAAGCCTGAATCCGTCGTGTGATCACAATGAGACGCAGAGCAGCAGAGCAGCAACCGGGGGTCTGCACGTTCATCTCCATGACAACAGCTGAAGGTCTTTTTTCTTCAACAGTGTGTGTAAACATGAGCTCTGATGATCACACACAGAGATCAGAAACACGCTCACAAATACATTTGAGCAAAATCGTGACAGCTGATACATGACAAATTCATCTAAATTTACCAAAACGGGTATACACAACCAGTGTGATGCACTGTGTGATGTACTGTATCCCACAATGCAACATGATCTTCCATTTCCACTGTACAGAATTAACCTGAAGTTTTATCAAGTGTTTTGATTATCTGATCTGACTGCAAGTGGTGATCAGCACCCCCTGGTGTTTGGAGAACTCATTACCTGAGAACAGCAGCCAGAGTTCCCCTCTCAAACTCTCTGGTATGCCATTCAAAACCAGCTCTCGCGTCTTAGAGGTACGGTACATGCAAACTCCACGTCCAAACTCAAAGAAGTGAATTTTCCATGACTCTTCTTTCATCTTCTCTCTCGTCTGGACCACGACAAAAGTAAAAATAGATCAAAACAGTGGAGAAAAAATAATCCATCCAAAACATTTTTTAATGACTCAAAAAACCAACTAATATAGCTTTTCTTTGACATACTTGACTCTAAATGGTCACTGGCAGCACTGGCCAGTCATTTTTTTTTAATGTCTTTTACACTGTGTAATTCGATGTTGGTCGATAAAAAGTAATTTTCAACATAGTTGGGCTAGTTTTGTGCTAATTTGAGGTCTTTTGTATCGCTCTCTTCCTTCTCACATAAACTCAAATCAATAATTCATGTCCATTTATTTATTTCTTTGGCAAGTAGCCCCGTAATGAGCACGATAATGTACAGTTAGCTGGTCATTATCAAAATAAACCTTTTCCGGGTGATACAAGAGCCCTCCACTCTGTCATTGTTTATTTATAATGGTTGGCTGAATACACATTATTTGTCTTTTATTAATTTATTTCCTCCTAATGCATTTTCTGTAAAGCACCTTTGAAATGATATTGTGAAAAAGCACTATACAAATAAATGTGAATTGAACTGAATAAGCCACAATAAAGTCTTAGATTTAATATACGTCCGGATGTAGCGAGTGCTTTAACAGTGTCATGTTACAGGGCTGATGGGAAAGAGGAGTGTGTCTCACCACTTTAGGCGACAGCTCCTCTGGGATGTCCTGCTGGTAGATCTTCAGGAGACCCTGCCTGGCGGTGGGCAGATTGGGGCTGTAGTGTTTGTTCTGGGGTATTTCTCCTGACCCCAGCGCGGGAGACGGGGGCAAAGAGGGAGGCGTGCTTGGGCTGGGGTTTTCCTGGATGTCACAAACAACACAGAGATTATCAACCGAACATCACAGATCACCATGTGTCTGTAAACAGATTGATGCTAGATTTAGTGTTTCTGTAGCTCAATGGGTGGAGCATTGTATTAGCAGCGCAAAGGTTGAGGGTTCGAATCTCAGTATACTGGTAAAATGTAAACCATGTAAATCGCTCTGGATAAGTGTCTGCCAAAGTGCATAATGTAAACTGTTTATGAAAGAACATCACATTTTAAGATGAAATTACTTTTATAAATACAACTAGGGCTGGGTGTAAAGCTGAAGATTTTTTTTTCTCCAAATAAAAATAACAACAATAACAATATCCTAATGTTGCTTAACTGTATAAGGTCAGCATAATTATAAAAACATAATGAACATTTGATATATTGCGCAGCTCTAATGGCAATTAAAATGAATAGTAACATTTTTTAAATTTCATTTTACCATGAAATCAGTTATTAAAAGCTACTTTAAGTGACTCACAGATGGAGTGTTCAGGCCGCAGGGTCTGTCAGGGGTGCGCTGGAGGAAGTCTGAGATTCTCTGCACCAGAAAGTCACGATCTTTAAGATTGGCAAACAGAAAGGTCATCTTGTTTTTAGTGCTGATGGACAGTGGACTGGGCAGCACACTGCTGCTGTCGGCTTTCTCCACTATAGTGACCTGCAGAGAAAGAGATGGCTGAGTGCTTGTGTTTATATATGTGTGTGTGTGTGTGTGTGTGTGTGTTTTGTGCATACTCAAGAGGGTAGTTATCTGTGTGTGCGTGTGTTTGTATACTCATGAGTGCAGTTATCTGTGTGTGCATGTGTGTGTGTGTACTCATACATATGTGTAGTTATCTGTGTGTGTGTGTGTGTGTGCGCACTCACCTCTCTCAGAGGGATGATGAGCTGACACAGATCTTCCTCTCGACTTGCGAAACAGATGTAGTTGTTAGAAACAAACATTTGTCCAACAACGTGCATCTTGGTGAATGGAGTCCAGAGGGTGCAGTCAGTGTGTCCATCCAAACGCTCATCCTGAGTGAGTCTGAAGAGCGCTCTGTATCGCTCATTCTTCGCTCGGGCGTCCAGATCTCTGGAACACATGAAACATACATCATTTTAATGGCTGAACATATAAAGTACATTAAAAACAAGACTCAGATGAAGAACACCTGCTCATCACCTCTTCAGCGCGGAGACGTTCTTCAGGGTCTTGCAGGGTTTGGGGAGCGAGCGGTCGGCAGCAAAGCTCTCATTGTCCAGCAGCTGTCTCATGGCAATGTTGGCCAACTGCTCCATGAGCTTGAAGGTCTCGTTGATGTTGAGGAACATGGAGAAGAAATGCTCCGTGTCTCGAGTGCTGACGCGGATGCTCTCCGGAAACACCAGTGTGGCGTTCTTGTCTAACTGTGTGATGTCTGTCCACTGGACCACCAATGAGACTACAGAGAGAAAGCAGAGATCTTATTCAGTATGAAAGCGAGCGCTCAGAACTCTCTGAAACTGACTGTGACATCAAACAACTTTCATATAATGGCCATTAAATTTGCAATCAACAACTTTTTTAGGTTTAAAATGAATAAAAAATAAGTTACTGAGCAACTGCATAACAGATCAGTGTTCAACACGGTCTCCTAACCCCGTATCGCATTGGTAAATTCATAATAATGAATTATCATTTGAGCTGTCATGTCCGATTTCCCGGGAAATTTGAGGTCAGCATATGTAAAGTTACCTGAAATTTTATGTTTCAAACAGAGATGGCAATAGAGAGGCAAAACTTATGCAGAACTGAAATGCTGCTCCAAGCTGGTGTCAAATAAACAGTGTTCTCTTCATTCTCTCATCAACTCGTTTACACTCAAATCAATGTTACAGTCAATTATTTATCTGTTTGATTAGTAGCCATTTATCACAACAACACAATCCTTTAATTATCCTACCTAGTGCTGTATGGTCTGGTAAATTAAATTACATAGCTAATAAGAGGCTCATATTAAGATTTATTATCTTGTATTGCTGCTGCCTCATTGTCAGTGACACAAGCACTGATATTCTGAAATGTTAACAAAAACAAACATGAAAACTTGCCCTCTTTTCCCAGCAGGAAGGAGTAGAAGCACAGGTGATTCACAGACAGGTAGATCCAGCCCTGACGCGGCACTCTGCCCTTCCAGTAGCTGCAGGGGTAATAATTCACCAGCTTCTCTTCCTCCGGCATTCCGAACAGCTTCCGCATCTTCAGCTCAGCTTCCCGGAATTTTCCCGGATCCTCGTCCTCCTGAGGCCTGCCACCTTTATTCTCCTCAGCGATGATGCCCTACAGAGAGATACGTTTTTGACAGATCAATGATCTTCCAAGCAAACATTACTCGTGACTACATAACCAAACCATTTTGTTGTACATAGACAAATAAACTCAATCGAAATCCCACCTGTATTTTACCCTTGACGAAGGTGGTGATGTCATCATCATTATCAAAGATGGAGAGAGTTTGAAGCAGATTTGCTTCCAGCCACTCCCAGTGTTCAGTGATCTCCTTACGAGACGAGCCTGAGACACACACACACACACACACACACACACAGGAAACACAAACAAAAAACACACACAAAGAGAATTAGAGAAATAAAGGGACAGTTCACCCAAAAGTGAAAATTCTTCCATCTTTTACTCGCCCTCATGTCATTCCAAACCTGTATGACTTTATGCTTCTGAGGAACACAAAACAAGTATGTAACCAAACAACAGTGGCACCTATTGACTTCCACTGTCAAAATATCTTCTTTTGTGTTCTATGGAAAAATACTGGTTTGGAATGACATAAGGATGAGTAAATGACAGAAACAAAAATTCATTTTTGGGTGAACTATCCCTTTAAGTCAAAGTTTATCTATTCAAATAACGTCAAAATGTTTCCCTGTTACCTGTGATTAAAGTGACTGATAATATCAAGTGATGGGTGATGTGACTGAATATTTGACAGGGAGAGGTCTGGACAATATTTTTTAAAGCAAAGCAGTTAATTGGACAGCCACTCGGGCAGCTATTATCAGCGTTTAACTCCCTGAAAGTAGAAACATCGAAACCTCCCAAAGTGTTTCACTTCAATGACGTTACGATGTGGTCTCTGATTTTTATTTTTTTAGGAACAATTTGGTTTAAACACTCGTAACACCCAGTCAGGATATAGTTTGGGTGGTTTAGAAGGTGGGTGAGGTGTGTGTGGTGAGTTCCAGGAAAGTTCGACACTAACCACAAGCGATGTTCCAGAAGATCTGAGACTCTCCTGTCTGGTGCAGAATCCTGTACGGGGCCACGCGGGCGCTCGAGTCCAACACCACATCCAGCGTCCCCACCAACAAACCTGACATAACAGACAGAAATGATGTTGTCACGCTATGCATGCCTCATACAAAGACAATTCCAGAAGAGAGGTTCCTTATAAACATTAAACAATGAGACACTGTGTGTGTGTGTGTGTACAGGTTTGGCTATACTTGTTATGGACAAATATTAAAATATATTAACATGACAGGAACATATGAGCAGTTTCACACTGGTGAAAGAGGTAATGAATTGACCAACAGTTTTACTTTAAATCTAATTATGTCCACAGGTTTGTATGGGGGTCAGATTTTTGTTTAGGGAATACAAAATCTTATTACCCTGGTATGAAAACAATGTGAGCCTATACGATGTCCTCCCAAATATAGTGAAACAAACATGTATGTGTGTGTGTGTGTGTGTCATAACGTTTCTGTCTCTCTCACACACTCTCACACACACACACACACACACACACACACACACACACACACACACACACACACACACACACTTCCTCTAGCACATGATCTGTAAATGTTGGTGTGAGATAAACACTTACAGCTTTCCTCACACAGTGACAAAAACAAAACAAGAGTTGTTTATAATCACAAGAGTGAAGATACAAAACAACAAGAGCTTCAGTGAAACAAAATGACACAGGAAGACGAAACACAGACATGCCAGAGAAACCCAAATCACACAGCGTCCAGAACAGCACAGAGATGTTATTGACTTATTCAGCTACACCAGGTCAGAGGTCAACACAGTCACCGTCCTGTCATGTGACACACTCGTCTCAAAACTGCTTGTTTGGTTGTTTTGTGCCACGATCAAGACTCAGTTGTGTTGGGCTCAAGGTTTTATTACTAAACTCCTTCAATTAAACATAGTGTACATTCCATGGCGTTATGTTTTCTCATATACATACATAAAGTTATTAACAACAGTTTTCCATGATTTTTCCAGGCCTGGAAATAAAGGATTTTAAATTTCCTGATGTGTTCAGGTTTTCCATGATCTTCATGTACACACCCTGGTACTGGAACAGTAAACTTTCAGTAGCATAATGTATGTTTTAAAGTACTTTAGGCATAACTTTGCAGGTTAAAAACTCGGTATTACACTCAGAAGATTAAGAAAATCTGAGATATCCCGAGCAAAGTGTGTAACAATCGCACATCATCCCGTCTGCATGTATTTATTCCCGCATTATTCCCGCACCCGGCTGTGCTGATCATCAACGCACACAAATAACAGAAATAAACAAACTTCATTATTTACACTGCATGCAGGTATATACACAAACATATTGAGCAACACACATGCACATCTAGACTCCGCATATTTCAGCTAGATATACGTAATACTCAAGTGACGCATACGCACCGTTACCACGAATGAAGAAAAATAAAGCATTTAAAAACGACCACGCATGCCATAACAAATCGCAATCGTGCATAAAGCTCGTAATAAGCTATATTTCATTGTGCATGAGTATTATTTCATGCATGATGTGTTTTGGGCACTCGTACCCGTGAGTCCTCCCCCGCGGCCGTGTCCCTTCCGCCTCTGCAGAATGAAATACGGATTCGCCCGCTCGCTCACCCACAGCGCGTTCGCCAGCAAAACTTCTTCGGGTGTGATCCACATGGCTCACCGGGTCTCCGTCTCTCTCTGCCGAGCGTTTATCCAGCACAGATGTGAGTTTTAAGCATGTCAAACTGGACGGAACTCATCCGATGTGCCTCTGCACGGGCCGCCCAGCTGACTGCGGGCGAAACCAGCCGCCGTCGAGCCAAAATGGCCGCCTGAGCGGCGGACTTTCATAATAAAAGTCCTTTTTTTTTTTAAATATGACTCCTTTCACTTACGGACCGATTTATGTTTGGTGTCAGACATTAATACAACGTTTTCAACTTTACACTTATTAAATTATACAATAAATATATTCTCAAATGTGCAAATATCTGAAGGAGGTTTTAGGGATGTAAGGCAAATAGGAGATAACGCCCCCTGGAGGATGAACAATTGAATCGCATTGAAACTTTGATGAGGAACATTTGCTGTAAGCTCGTAAATATAGTTTTGTGGTGCACAAGGATGTCCACTTAGTAGCAATATTGTACCTGCACACTATTAACACATTTAAAATCGTTTATCATAAAAAAAAGTTATTCTTTAATAATATGAGCTTTAATACAACATTAATACAACAAAGCTTTTAATACAACATTTTCAAATATTATTTTGACTATCACTGCTATATTCAATAGAGATCATTATAAACTCTAAACTTCATTTGAAGATGGACCTTTGTGTAGCACTCAGCATTGAACAAATTTGGTTTCATCAAAGCCTTTACTTAAGAATCACACATTATTACATTCAGTTCTGCATTTAAATGCAGAAGTATATGACAATCAACAGAGAATAAATTAAATGTATTTTATCAATTTTAATAAAACACGGTTGACCATACAATTATACACGACTATACAACAGACCCAACAAAATTCAATTAGATGCCATATTTATTCTGTCACAAATTTAAATGACACTGTGAGGGATATTTATGCAGACCGTTTATTAGACAGTACTGCCTTAATAATAAGTAACAGTAACAGTAAATAACAGTCCTCTCTCATCTTTAAAACGCATGTTTTTGGCCTCTGGACGTTTTGGGAAAAATATATATTTTTAACCTTGCATTAGCTGAATAAACAACCACAAGATGCACAGAAGTTAAACCTACTGAACAGACTGCATGTCAGCATCTCACAGCTCTGGTCTCAGACCTGTAAAATTAAACAGGCTGTCTATCCTAACTAAAGTCCAGCGGTGTTAAAGATACATGAAGTTTGTGTGAACGTCTCCTTCACTGATGCCTGTAATAATCTCAGTGTCAGACTGAAGAACTAGAAGAACCAGATCTAGAGCTCTCCTCCAAGCTTCAAACTTCACTGTCAAATTATCATACACACCAAGAACATCTGTCTCCACCACCAAGGCTCCAGACCCCTCACCCTGACCCCTCATACAGTCTGTGGGGGCCTGTTTCTTCAGAGGGTCCCATAATGCTTCAACATCCACAGGTTCTCGGTCCTCACAGAGTCTCAGCTGTTGTGTGATAGCTGTCCAAGCCTCCGTTTTAGTCGACACCATCCCACTGTTCAGCATCAGCGTGGAGATGTAGTCCATCCAGCCGTCAGCCATCAAGCGCATCACAACCTTCTCTTGTGGGCTTTCCATCCCAGTCTGACTGGATTTATGAAGCTGGTGGATGCAGAGAAGTTCTGTGGCCGCTGCTCCTGGCAGTAGTTTCCCGTCTGTCAGGGCCTGGTGAAGCCTGTGAGCGCAGCCCCAGAACTCATCCTCCAGGCTTTGTAATTTAGCAGGAGTGGAGCTGGTTATGACCGCTGTGACTAGAGACGTGCTTGCAGTCGTAATGCTGATGGCGACTGATTCATTGTTTACGCTGTGGGTGCTAAATTCTCTCCACCGTCTGATCTTCACCCCTCGGCCGACACATTGTTCGGTGAGCTGTGTAATGTAAGAAACAATGACGGCCCCTGTGGACAGGCTAAAGTCCTTCAAAATAGCAGTTCTCACACCTTCAATAACCAGGATGTTGGAACTAAGGCAGCAATCTTTCAGCTTTATAGAGACCACACCATTTACCAGCAGAATGTCTATGCTCAGATCATTAAGTATTTTGAATGCATTCTCGATCCAGCGTTCTTCTCGGCTGACACTTGTCATGTTAGAACGATCTGTGACGTGAGCGACTTTTGCAGGTCTGTTGAAGCCCACGTGGCGATATTCCTCGCTCACGTCACCATTTACCACAGCGATTTTTAACATCTGCTCCTGAAGGTGTTGAACCACCAAGAGCTGATCGTCTGATACCAACACAACATACCCGTGTAGCACATGCGAGTGTTCCTCAGAAGGGCCTGATAATGGGCATGTGACCAGCTTTTGGACATCCAAAACCTGTTCCAACATTTATCTGGGCTGTTTCCTGACTGCAACTTGTAAGCTTCCAAAACGAAATTCATGGAGGTCTCACATCCGTGACTGACAGTCTGTGCTATTTGAGATACATCAAAGCTTTTTGAGGACTGAATATGTGCAGACTGAGTTGTTACTGGCTCTTCAGTTCGAAGGTCATGAGAACTAAAGTGTCTGCTGTGCTTGAGAGATAACCTGAGATTCTGAGGTTCTGAACCATGAGATTTTCTGAGTTTTTCTTCCATTTTGTTTCCCTCAAAGATCTGCATCCTGAAGCTTTCATCTTTGGCTACGGTTGTGTCCTGAACACCCAATAACTGCTCTGTGGCTAAATTACTCTTCGTTTTTGGAGGCGAACTAGATTTCTGACACCGCAGTTTGGTTTCTTGCTTTTGGATTCTGCAGGAAACCTCTTCCAGGCATACAGCCGACCTCCTGCACACCTCCAAACACACCTCCAGTCCTTTGGTCATGGCAGTTTTTATGTGTAAGACAGTCATTCCTCTGTGTAGACAATCTAGGGCTACTCTACTCCAGACACCAGCCAGAAACATCAGTGTGTTTGATCCAGAGTGGAGGAGCTTCTGCTGGGCCTGTGTTGTCTCGTGTAGCAGCTGACCCACAGAACTGTCCAGCTCTAAGTTCTCCAGCAAACGGGCACAGGAACGGACCAGCACTGCCTCTCCTCTGTCCTGATCCTCAATGAACTTCAGAGATTTGTTGGGACCCAGAAAACCGTGAGCTGTGCCAGCTATGGCTTCTAACTGCTGGAGCGCCACATGACGACGCTGGCCGATGGAGGCCACTGCAGCTCTGGTCATCTGTTAAAGAGGAAAACACTGATTAGAAAAAAAACAGCTGCTGTTGTGCCAATTTCTCATGTAGCTCAGCAGTTTCAGCCGGTCAGCCACAACTCAAAAATGAACATACACGGATGTGCTTTATATACTTTAAAAAACACTTTTATAATCCGTAGTTTTGTCGTGTATATCCAACCACTGTTAAAACCCTACATTTACCTGAAAAGCAAATTTTTTGTCATTCAAGACAAGACAAGATTTTGACAAAAAGGGGGGGGGGGGTGATGACGACATTTCTTTAGTTGCTGACGTCAAACCTTGAGCATTAAACCACACAGTATGTTGATGCAAAATCATCAGTCAGATGTGATGAGACAGAGCTCAACGTGGACAGACTGCAAAACAGGATCCGATCCTCAGTAAATCATAAACAAACCGGCCCAGCGTTTACATCCGAGCCGGATTCGAACCAGCGACCTACGACAGCTGAATCCGCTATAGTCCTTACTGTTTAAAGAAGAAAATGGTGAACAAACAAACTCTGATGTAAACAATTTCAAGACGACAGCACAATCGGAGCGATATTACATTACGACAGTATGTTTAAGTTATGAACGCGTCGTACCTTCACGACAAAGCGGCGGCGTCACGTTGAGCGATGCGCATGCGCAGTGCGACGCGCAGGCCGCTCCAAACCGTTGCTAAGAGACGGACGCCGAACGAACGCAACGGTCTATTAAACCAAACAGACCCGCCCTCTCACTTCTGATTGGCCAACGGCATTTCCATACAGCAAAACTCGATCACTTATTGGATCAAACTGCTGTCACTCCGCCACAGGTTCCTCCTCGCTATATAAACGCCCTCCGAGGAAGCGGCGACATTGCGTTTCCTACTGTTGTTTACTAGCGACCGCGCAGGTTGACAAGCAGTTTTTATTTTAATCTGATAATACTTTTCACATGGTAGGTGCAGTTTCTGCTCACTTTTATAACCTCATGCATGAATTCATTAACTAAATTGGAGGCTAATATGTCGTCGCTTACCTTAATATGTCGACGTTAGCATGTTTGGTATTGCTGTGGAAACTAGCTTATGGTCCAACTAGCTCTTACATTCACTTGTTTTGTAACGATATAAAGGCTATAAAACCCACTTCTTTATCACAGATTCTGTAATATTTCTCGACTTGAGGTACACAGCTGTACATAACATGTATATATAACATATATAACATGTTTTCTTTTAGCTGACGTGCTGTATTGAATTGCACCGTGATTAAACTGCAGCTTTGTACGTGTATGGGATGTTTAAACTAGTCCTTCCTCTCTAAATCAGGCTTTAGATTATAAATTAACACGTAAATAACATATAATATTAAACAGCACACCGTTAACCGGGTTGGGTCACTCATATCCGTGTGTGCTCCTCTATAACAAGCACAATGGTTTAAGTTAAGCCTATATTGTTATTTGATGTAATTATTTTTATTTGATTATAACACGTAACAAAACATAAGAATATGTAATATAACGCCCCCTGGTGGATGCTGGGCTATATGTCTGTTCACCTGTTGTTTTATTCAAGGCTTCTAGCTTCAGGAAACCCAGTGGCACCAGCAGCCAGAGGAAGCGAGGAGGCCCCAAACCAGAGCTGTCAGAGGAGCAGAAGCAGGAAATCAGAGAGGCGTTCGATCTGTTCGACACGGACGGATCAGGAACTATAGATGTCAAAGAACTGAAGGTGCTGAGGTTTGAATCCACAGCCTGTTCGGTCCTAAAGGCATCATTTACTCGCCCTCATGTCATTTCAAACATGTACGACCTTTTTTGCTTCTAAGAAACACATATTTTGAAGTGTGTCGGTAACCAAACAACAGTGGCACCCATGGACACAAAATATCTTCTTTTGTGCTCCACAGAAGAAGTCATATAGGTTTGGATTGACTTCCGGGCGAGTAAATGATGAAAAAAAATTGGGGTGAACAATCTCTTTAAAGCATCTACATTCGAAAAAAGAAATGATTTACCCTAGAAGATGTACTACGCAAATCTTGGGATGATCTAGTCCTAGAGACTCCCAGCTGAGTGATTAACCGTTTTGCTTACTTACTCTCAACAAACTTAAAGGCGCATCATGAGATGCTTTTAAACTGTATTGACGCTCTTATGGACACATAACGGATGCTTTTTATTTACCGCTTCATTCAACTCATTCATTTAAAAGGTGTGTAGTAAGCTTAGACTTAGTTTGTAAACAGAGTTTAACTACTGATCTTAAATGTAATTTCAAGCCTATAAGTATAATCTTTCAAGTATAATCAAGTATTTTTCAAAGTCATGTGAAACATGAATTCAAAGCCTGTCCGCACTTTTAACTGGACGAGTGCTAACATGCTAATGAAGTAAATGACGTGTTGTCATAGGTTGCCATGCGAGCTCTGGGCTTTGAGCCGAAAAAGGAGGAAATCAAGAAAATGATCGCTGATATTGATAAAGAAGGATCAGGCACCATCGACTTCAGTGACTTCCTTTCTATGATGACACAGAAGATGGTATGTCTGCTTACCAAACAATACCATTACCAATCAGTCTATAAACCTGCCCACTTCAGTCAAATGTTTTCGTACTGAATGATGTTTATAAGATTGAGGTCATTTGTGCGGCTGTCAGTGGGCAGGGTGGTTTATCATTTTTATTTGTGTGTTGTTTTATCTTTCACGACAGAGTGAGAAGGATTCCAAAGAAGAGATCTTAAAAGCTTTTAGACTTTTCGATGACGACTGCACAGGCAAAATCTCTTTCAAAAACCTCAAGCGAGTGGCCAAAGAGCTTGGGGAGAACCTCACAGATGAAGAGCTCCAGGTAGGTCTGTTTACATCAGGTGTTAAATGTGTGGAAATATATGGGAGGGTTCTGAGGGTAAACAGAAAAGCTTGCCTCTCAGAAAATTAGCTGGTTAGTCAGTGGGTAGTTAAGGTACTTTAGATAAGATTTCCCGTGTTGCACAGGAGCCGCTGACACCTGATGGAAATACTTCAAAAATAACATGTTTTTGAAGACTGTTATTTGTAACATGATTTTGTTTCCTTCTTCGTTGGCACAGGAAATGATCGACGAGGCCGACAGAGATGGTGATGGAGAGATTAATGAGCAGGAGTTTTTAAGGATAATGAAAAAGACAAACCTGTACTAACCCCACCCTCCCCAAATGTCCCCTGACCGTCACTAAAGCTGTTATATCTGTAAGCCTCTTAAAGTGTTGCTTTGTGCTGCTTTCTTTTCTATGGCGTTGTAAGAGTATTTTATGGTATATGTATTTTCTACAATATTAAATCAAATTGTATTTGCTGTATCTGTGACCTTTCTGCATGTCTCCACAAAATGCAAAATGATCAAGTAAATAAATGACACCTCAGTGGTACAAAGTCAAACCACAGACATCAGATATATACATGAGTCAGTTTACATCTACAGCCTTGAAGGACTCACTAGAAATGTTCTCTCAGTCCCACTTGTGTGAAAGAAACCTGAAATATTGTTTCTCCTAAACAACGCAGTGATGAATATAAATTAAATATCATATGTTATGCATGAGCTGATTATCAAGTTGTGCCAAACAAATTGAAGGTCAAAATCAAGTGCATGACCTTTCATGGTTTTTTAATTAAGAGTTGTGTTGCCATCAACACTATCTCATATATGAGCAAAATCTGACGTGTGGGTCCATGTTGTAAACACACAATGTTCAAGAGGAAAAGAATTTGACTCGGACTAATAGTGACGCTAAAACATTTTCTCCAGCAGCAAATTATTTACATTGCCCCACACAAATATAGTTAAACCCGTTACAACTAACAGACTCACAAACTGCTCAAATATGTCTTCATTATTACCCCTTAACCTTCATTATTAATCTTGAGTGTGTTTCTGTGTGTAAGCATGTAAAAACTATTTGGAGGCCAAAAATAATCATTCATAAACATTTTCAGAGGAAATATTTGTGCTGCTTGAGTAAACAATCTGTTCCTAAGGTGATTTTTAAATGCAATTAGTTTTCTTATTGTGATCATTACAAAAGCAAAGAGATCTATGGTATGTCTGATCAGACAGCTGTGCGTGTTGTCTGCTGGCTACAGGCCTGTGAGAGCAGAGACATTCAAACCATTATGCCATATGACTCAGCCGCTCTGAAAGAAATGAATGAGACTTTAATGAAATGACTGAGCTCTAACCCTAATGACTAAGGGATCAGTAAAAGTGATTTTGATTTTTATATGTAAAATTGAAGCCGAAGAGACACTGCACAACCTGACCTCGCATACAGACCAAAGAACCTTCACCAATGGGCATGTAGCTTTCCAGTACAAAAATATAGATTTTCCAACAAGAATAAAGAGTGCAACCTGCAGACAACACCTGTGTAATAAACAGGATTTTAGTCAGTTATTTTTCCGACTTATGAGCGAGCTACGGAGGCGTTGCCGTTCGGCTTACATAGAGGTGAAAGTTTGTTTACAAGTTTCAGACAAATATCGAAATGGAAAGTAGGAAACGGTAAAACGATGTGCGTCAAGGCATTAAAATTTCATTGCTGTCTCCGTCTGATTGCTTGTCTGATGTTTGTCTGATAATAAGGCCTGAATGTCAATACAAACCCCCATGCCTCCAGTTTTGGTCCCCCTCTTATTTTTAGTGAAACCGATCTTCTGTTTGTTTCTAAAAATCGCACTGATGATGGGAATTTGCCGTATTAATTAGGTAAAACAACAGCTGACTGATATATTTGACTTATTCACAAACTGTATCAACATACAGACCACAGATTTTTTCCAAAATGGCAAAACAGCTCTAAGAAATAGATTGCTGTTCCTCAATTTACACAATTTCTCTTAAAAAGTCACAATTTACAGATGAATCATCAAAACTTAGAAGAAACTTTAGTCATACGGTTACATAAATGTACTAAAACTTACCATATATATATATATATATATATATATGGCATGATAATACTGTGGTTTTCTAGACATGTACCATGGTGACACAAAGCTATCCTTAAGTCCACAATAAATACAACGCTACAGTATATGAAGGCAGTACCTTCACCATTAGTACTGTGGCACTGCTATAACACAGTGATGGTATTGTAATACCATTAAACTTTTCAAATAAATCAACATGGACAAATTCATCATTCCATTATACACGGCACAGAGTTGCTATCTGACCTACAGCACCACATAAATACCACGGCATATGAATATAAGATATTAAAGCAGTACAATTGTACAGTGACGTATGACATGGTACTTTAATGAACAAGTCTCAAAAACAATTTTTAGGTGAACATTCATACACATATAATAAACTACCATGGTAAACTAGCATGTACCAGCACTGTACCAGAGTACCACCTCAACCTAATGAATAGCCTTTAAAAACAAAAGTATGTCTTCTCAAAAATCTCTGTGCGAACGTCCTCTGCATGTTCTTTCTGTGTTACCCACTCTTATGGGAAAATTAACTTTCAACTCACAAATAATACTCCCACATACGGGCCCTGGACAGGAACTTCTGTCTTGTTTCCACTAAATCTCTGCGTTTCCATAACGACGTGTGTCTTATGTTGTTTTCAGAAGCGGCGATCTGTTAACCCCTAAATGCCAGGAAAATGTCACCATTTCAGAAATGAAAATATCATGTTAATTAAGTGAAAGACCCCTTTAGTTTTCAGTCAGACACCAAACTGATCGCTGCATCGCACTGCAGACGGTCCAGCCTGATGGCACACACTGGTATGTACCCGACTTGTATTTTTTGCTATTAATATTGTGTTGTAATGTAGAAAGTACGATTTGACATAAACATCCCCATTTGTGTCATTAATTTAGTGTGGAACACTGACATGAATTACATTGTAAGCTGATCTCCTTAAATTAGGGTTATTTTTGAATATATGTATGTGTTTGTGTGGATTATAGTTTTCCTCTTCATGCCGTTTATGTGTTAGCTGCAGTGTGAAGTGTAATGCTTTACCGATTCTCCTGTACCTGTGACACAGACAGGGCGTGACTCTCTTTCAGTATTTAAGACCTGAGAGAGGAAACACCTGCTTTATACTTCTGACACGGTTAAAAAAAGATATATCAAGCCCTGCTGAAGACCTGTTTGAACCAGTTTAATGTGGGTTTTAGGTAGTTTATCAGGTCAGACATCAGATAAACTAAACCAGCTTGAGAAGTGGAAACCAGTTTGTTTTTCTGCAGGGACCAAACTTAATGCAACACTTTTGTTTATATGAACAATTTATATAATGTATTTAGATTTATGACATTAAAACCGAGGAAATGTTGAAATACTCAAACCTAAAAAGTTAAAGGCCACAAACATTGTGACGTCTGTCCTGCACCTACTGTTGCAGATCTGATATTTAAGACATGTTACATAAAAAATGTATTCTGCTGGTCCAGGCGGCCATTTTCATTGATCCCACCACAAAAAATATTATACATTTTATGTTTAGTAACATTTAGTGTGAGAAAAGGCTTTTCCTATGAACTACAACTAATTACAAAAATCATTTATTTGGGTTCATAGTATTAATTTGCAGTCATAGCTAGAAATTATAGACATATAATGTAACTCCATGACAGCTATATATGTACGATACACACTTCTACTAAAGAATTTGTTATTAAAGCATCTGTTTATAAAATAAAACTAAACATGTTTTTAGCTATGTTTCTAATCATATTTCACACTATAGTACATTGTTTAATTTGATGGAGCATTTTTACATATTGTATGCATGGTAATACTGTATTTCACTGTTTTGGGAAGGGACATCATCATAAATTTATATTCAAATTCATTATGGCATGTAATTCTCCAAACTGAGAAGTAGGACACAAGGACATGTTCTTATTCTTCATATTCTTCCATAGCACAGAATAAACACACTAACTTTATTCCCACCTTGCTATACACAGCCTGAACCGGCCGTCCCCCACCCACATTGCCCAGTCTTCCTGTGTGCTTACCGTAATATCCACAAAATCGGTGTGCCATTTCTCAGTCTGAATAAGCCAGAAAACTGATTCACCTGTGTCTTCACACATGCCCCCAATATCAGCCTCCTGAAACTGCTGTTGTCTTTATCTGGTGGATCCGGCATAATCGTGGCGGTTGTTGTGTCTGCACGTCTTTTGTTCTGTGCAAGAGAATGTAAGAAACAGAATATTCACAGTCAACTCACACTGTCAGCCTACACTGCACTGCAACCCTGCACACAGAGATCGCCAGCGTGCTAATGTATAGAAAATACAAAAACCTAAAACTTCAGCAATATAGCTCACGTGATGACTAAACTCTGAAATAATACTCAAACTGGACTCGAAAGTCCTCACACAACAGGTCTTGTCCTACTTCTCAATTACAGATATGTTAAATCATTTCCTCATATCAGTTATAGTCATGTGCTGTTTGAATACACGCAACAGGTTAGTTTTTAAAGGAACTACGGTTTGCAGCATAAATGATGCATGAAAGTGAGAGCATAAACATGTAAAACATTTTTAAATTACCATATTTAAAAACTAAAATCACCTGGAGCTACATATCACAGTCCTGAAGACACAGGTTCAACATCACAGCTACAGGGATAACACAGTTATAGTCGTGATCAAATGTTTGTGAGAAGTCTATATACTGACCTTGCGTATAATAATAAAATAATCTAGTCTTTTGTACTGGTGAGGACAGACTTTGTGCTGACAGAATAACTGATTCTGTTCAGCAGTTAGACAGGCTGTTTGTTAGCCCTATCATAACTTATAATTCATTGACTGAATGTTAAAATAACTGTACATATTAAACAATTTGTACAATATCTGTACACATGAAAATGTAGGAATGTGTGTTACTGAAGCTCAACTGGTAGAGCAAAGGTTGTCGGTTTGATTCACAGGGGACACGTATTGATAAAATACATTATTTGAACGTACTGTAAGTCGGTTTGCATAAAAGTGTCTGCCAAATGCATAAATGTAAATAATAAAAATAAACTTTAAGTCTATTTTTATTATGTTTGTTAAAGACTTTTCAATGAAAATCTCTAATACATTAATTTAGCCCATTACATATAAACATACGACATAAATCTTTGCAACATACAACTTTTTTAGGTATGGACTGGTTAGATTTAGGTATGGACTGGTTAGATTTAGGTATGGACTGGTTAGGGTTTAGGTATGGACTGGTTAGGATTTAGGTATGGACTGGTTAGATTTAGATATGGACTGGTTAGGGTTTAGGTATGGACTGGTTAGGGTTTAAGTATGGACTGGTTAGGATTTAGGTATGGACTGGTTAAATTTAGGTATGGACTGGTTAGGGTTTAAGTATGGACTGGTTAGATTTAGGTATAGACTGGTTAGATTTAGGTATGGACTGGTTAGGGTTTAGGTATGGACTGGTTAGGGTTTAGGTATGGACTGGTTAGATTTAGGTATGGACTGGTTAAATTTAGGTATGGACTGGTTAGGGTTTAAGTATGGACTGGTTAGATTTAGGTATAGACTGGTTAGATTTAGGTATGGACTGGTTAGGGTTTAAGTATGGACTGGTTAGGGTTTAGGTATGGACTGGTTAGGATTTAGGTATGGACTGGTTAGGGTTTAGGTATGGACTGTTTATTCAGGATCAGGATTCTCTTTACGACCTCTATAACACCTGCAGCACACCTGTAATTTCTGGAGTGACAAAGTCTTTACAGCACGATCTGCAGCGGCTGCACAACACCAGCGCCGCGTCAATCCCACAATCCACCACGACAGCACCGCTCAACCAATCACGAAACCGCGACGCACAGCTTCTATAGAAATAAATTGAACCCGTGAAGGTGTTGCATGGTTTTAAAAAAATATCATATAAAATCATACTACTGCTCACTACATAAGAAAGTTATAAAATAGCTAAAAATAAAACTGATAGTGAAGTGAATTATTTGGTCTTGGATGTGAAATGAGAGCTCAAAATGTGTCTCTGTAAATTTGTGATCACAGTGTGAGACACTGTTAGTAAACATTATACAGTATGAATATGCAGAAGACTCAAACAAAACCTTATTAAATACTCCTTGATTTATGAATTTGAAAAACTTTTTCATGCTGTGTGCTTCTCTGTATGCAATCACAAAACATCAGCAGTCTTATCAAATGCATTTTCCAGTTATCCGTGCTGTACATTATATAGCACCTGTTAAACTGTAAACCATAATGTGACTCAAAACTGTGTCTCGCTCAGGCGTGAGTCAGTTTGTTTGTAATCAGCTGTTTGGTGCTGTCGGCTGAATGCCATTTTAACAAATCAATAATCCTCCTCAATATCAGATGTGCAAAACACCTCCACAAAACATTGCCAAACAAAGCTGAAATTCTTCCTGACCCAAAACGAGCAAAAAAGACAAAGTGGATAAATTCAATTCAATTCGTTAAAGAAAACTCAGATTTAAGTAACTTTAAAATTCTAGAGCATGACAAATGCAGCTTTAGATTGGTTTCAGCCTTTTTACTGAAGTTTACTTATTCATATTAATTCATCGTTTACTTATTCATTTTACTTATTCACTCTTTTACTGTTTAAGTACTTTAAGCTCACTTTAAGATGTTAAAATGTGAACTGTTTTGGTTATATACTCTGTAAATATCTTACACACCAGAGCAGTCCAGTTTTACATTTCAATGCTGGTTGTATCCTGCACAGAACTATTTGTATGTGACAAATAAAAACGTTGAATCTTAAATCTTGAATCCTCTTAAAGGCTCAATCTAAGACGGTTTAACTCTGAAGTATAGACTCTGATATTTAAATGAGGTGGTTCACAAGCTTGTTTTAACAGAAAAACAGTGAGTAAGAATTCTGTTCACAATTTTCACAATCATCTTATAATAGAAATATGACAACAGAAACTGACTCAACCTGAAAATAAAGATATAAGAGATCTCTGATCACCGTTAGGGTCTTTCCCCACTTTAAGTAAGGTGTGTGATTTTAATTAAAATTCACATTCTTACGTTACATTGAGTGTCGAGTCATTTGAAGGGCGTGTCAGATTTTGTGTTCAGGTTTTGTTAAACCGTTAAAACACTGAAAACGCACATTTTCCTTCAGTGGAAACACTGAGTATCAGTTTTAAGGTAAACAATTGTGTCTGTGATCTTGTCTCCCTCACACACAGATGTTGTTTCAGCCGCACATTAGTTTCCACTTCACAGCATTATTTTTGTATGCAAATATCAAATAAGAGACTGGGACTTTCGTAAATGTAGTCATCATAAAATGTAAAAGAGGAAAAATATGTTTCGAATTTTAATTACAAATCTGATTTTGAGAGAAAACACGTCCGTGTTTTGCTTGAGTTGTGACTGCTTTCATATGTATGCAAACAAAACAGAGATAAATCAAATAAAAGTTAAGAAATCAAATTTTAAACATTTTTAAAGGTGGAATTCGTAACGTCTGCCTTTCTGTCACCATCTCTGTTTAAAACATAAAATTGCAGATTACTTTACGTACGTTGAAGCCAACCTGACACATCCCAGGAAAATGGACAGCTTAAATTATAAATCATTATTAGAAACTTGTGAATCAGGGTTAAGATAAGGACTGATCAGTGATCTGTTATGTACTTGATCTCTTAAGTACTTGCTTAATAACTGATGTTGGTTTTTATTTTACCCAAACAATTATGGAATGCAGCTTTAGGTGAAAAATAGAAACATTTCTTTAAACTATTTCAAACAACATTTTAAAAAATCTCGCATAACTATTGTAACAATGTAACTGTCTGTCTATCAAATGGGCTATTAATAAGCTTCATTCCCAGATGCCCGCTGCTAATGCAATGCTCTACCAACACAATTGCAAGTTACTTTATGTATTTATCATTACCAGTTTAAGAAGTTAAACTGGACCCGACAGCTAAAATGATAATTCATTAATATAAGCTTGTTTTGTGACTTTTAACCCAAGAAGTTATGGATTACATATAAAAATATCAAATAATGTGATTTATTGTTTTAATCATTGCGTCTTACATCCAGAATCGACATATTGGAATGAAGGCTGGTGGATGAAGAGAAGGGGGTGACAAATAGCATAAGTAATAACATGTTTTTACACAAGCTTTTCACAAGCTTTTTTGCAAATGATATGCATCAGTATTGCACAGTAAGACCAATGACATTTATTAGAAAGTAAATTTATTAGCCACAGATGAAGTTTCGTTCATGTGAGTGTCTTCAATTTCATCTTTAGATCCCACCACACACACACAAATTTAGCTTTCCATGTCAAGGGAAATCATTCAGGTCTTGACATAACTGAAAGAGGAAACTTTTGATTCATTTCATTTTCAGCTGAACACAAACTGTCTTCCATGAGTGTCACTTTTAGAGTAGAGGAATCCCCAGCACAAATTTATCCACCGGGTCCGGAGGTCACTGGGGCCTTTCCCTGCCGCAGTGACATTATGGGTATGACACCCAGAACCGCCACCCCACAGCTTCCTGTTGTACAAGACAGAATCTTCTCATTGGCCGGGTGGGGGTTCTTTCACATGCCCATTGTGACCTCATTTCCTATGATGCTGTGGGACTGGCCAATGATGCCACAAGCAGCTTTAGTATCCAAACACGTGTGTGCGTGTCCTAAACATGACCAGTGTTACCGCACAGTCACATTTGTGTGCTCTAAAACTCGTCATATGCCGTTATAGGCTTATTTCTGAGATCTTCAGAAGTCTTGTAGAGTTTGGGTGTAAATATTTCATTTCCACCTCTCTTGGTCGGTCACTATTGTGAGCTATTCTTATCTCAAAAGATGAAATGTACATTAAACTTCCTGTTTTTGTCTATAATCACTATGGTTTGTGGGTGAAGCCACAAAGAAAAGCACCTTTTCATATCCATTTGTGCTTGATGAAGTCTCTTTCACACACACAGTGCTGATTCAGACTGAGAAGAGGAACTGACAGCATTTTGTAGTTTCCTGCCAAGTATGCAGAAAGACTGGGTCAGGTTAATGCATACACACACACACATGCACAAACACTAACAGAAACACACACGCTGCATCCGTACACCCACACGCACGCGGCTCTCGATTACATCTTTCTCGATTGACAGTCGTGACGAAGGCCAGTGGAAAAGGAAAACTGATTAGTCAGTGTAGCCTCTAGTTTTCCAATCTCCACAAAGAAGCGGTTTTCCTGGGTCCTGAGGGATTCTTATATAAAGGTGAATCTTTACCTGTTGACAGTATGAAGGACATCAAACAAAGTCGCATTAGAGGAAGCAAAGATCAGCTGTTACCCGTCAAAGATGAAGATGTTTGTGTGTGTTCTGTTCGCAGTCGCATGCTGGACTGTAGCCACGGCCGAGGAGAGTCGAACCATCCTCACACTCAGGAAAGTTATGAATGAACTCAAGAAACTGAAGGACTGGACCAGAGGAATGGTAAGTTACTCTGGTCTGCAAAAAGGGCCCACAACCTGTTTTTTACAACTTTCAAAGTACTGAATAATACTAAATGATTTGTAATCCGATTTTTTTTTTTTACACAAGGGCAATGACACAACAATGATCAACTCACCCAGCGTGAATGACCTGAAGGTAAGACGCTCAGTTCTGAACTGTAGACATCACAGATTATTTCTGAAACATCTTGGCAGGATGAAACATGCCTGGAATACTAAAAAGTCTCGTTGGCGTTCTAACTGGTGGTCTAGTATGACATAATTAGGTTATTCTCGCATAGTGGCTTCATGACTCATTAAATTGTTCTGGCATAATGTAACACGGTTTAACTCAATATTACACATCACCACCTTAAATAAGAGGCTGGTTTCAGTTGAACATGCTACAAACTAATTAATCTCCAGAAAGAGTTTCAAATCATGATTGAAAGGTTTACGTGACAGAATCTGTGGGTGGACTACATTCAGATGATTCGCGTTTCAGTGAATTCAGTCTGTTGAGCTGAAATCAACGCAGAAACAAATCCTTTTAACTAACTTTAGTCATGCTTTTCTTGATTAACACCCGCTCGTTTTGGTAATTGCTGTTTAAAACAAGAAGTCAGTGAGAAGAATGCAAGCTGCATTTAGATGAAATCTGATGAGTAATATGGCAACCGTTGTTCATATATGTTCTGCTCTGAAAGTAACAGTAAACATTTCAGAGTCGAGATATAAAATACTAAAGAGAGACGGCCTATTTCCAGGTAAAACCTGCTGGATTAACATATCAAAGCTTTCTTATTGAATTTCTTCCGCGTGAGGAGAGAAGCACATGATTTTAAAGTTTTTTTATGATTTCAAAAGTTTATCTCTACCTTAAGCAGGAGTTCTGAAAACATTTTGAGTTTGGCTGGGGGAAAAAAGGGTTTGTTCACGGTTTCTGTGAAAGTTCTAGAAGCAGAAGGGAAATTTACTGTTGTGATGTATAGATTCCTACATCCAGTATTGACAGAGAGAGAGAGAGAGAGAGAGAGAGAGAGAGAGAGCGGAGAGAAAAGTTTTTATAGTAGTTCTACAAAACAGATTCAGTTCCCTCACCAAGAGCCTGAAAAGTTTCTTACATGATTCACAGAGATAATCCATCATTGTTATTATATATTATATATATATTTGCAAATATGTATTTGACTACAAAAGCTACCTAAACGTTAAATAGCAGTTGTGTTGAACTGTTTGTTTGTTTGTTTGTTTGTCTGAACAGGACTGCTGTCTTGCTTCAGCTCTGGAATGTTTTAGATCTAAAGTGATTTATCTTCCTGTCAACAATAAGCTGGTAAACCCACAGAGGATAATCAGCAAGGAGCTGCGCAAAACATTTATTGTGAGTGGGCATGAATTATCATTATGTTTAGTGTGTCTGTATTTGCATATTAATTTTAAAAGTAGGGAGATATTAGATGGACAAATTAAACAAAGATCTGTTTGCTAATGTATTTATTTATTGGTTATGGTTACAGGTTAAGAGCGTGTCTACCTGCAGTGAAAAAGAGACAAAGGTGAGGAACAAAGACAAAGCAACAATAACTGCTGACAACACGTCCATTTTAAGAATTCAGTATGACAGCACACAGTTCTATAATAATCTGCAATGCTGTTTCAGGAAGCCCAATGCAAAACCTGTGACTCGCAGCCCATGGTCGACAGACACACGTTTGTGGAGAATTTTCAAACACTCCTGCAAAAGGTTAGTGTTATACAAAATCTGCAACAATGCCAGAAACTTTCTGTTTGTGCTGTAATAAACTCACATTCGTCTGCAACTCCACGTTTTCCACAAGAAGAAAACAGAATCATTTTCATCCTTTCGCTGGTAGATGAATCTCATGAAAACTGTCAAGAATAAATCCAGTTACTTCACTCCAAAATCAAGAAAAGATTTAAGAAATGTAAAGACAACGACGACAAATTAAATAACCATCAAGAGTTCTTTTACTAAAACCATTTTAAAAATTCAATTTAAAGGGCACAGCCTTGTTTGTCCAGTAATGAAAATAATGGCACTTTTAACAAGCTTAAAACAGGATTCATCTTTTATGCAAAATATTATTTCTTTGTTTTCCTGAGATTGCACTTATCAGCTGTGTGGCACTTTGCTGTAGTTGCACCTATGTTAAAATGTAGAGATTTCACAGTGTTGTGCAATGAACAGTGTAAACACAATGTCCTTTCTGTCTTCTCCAGATCTTCGTGAGACTGCAGTAGTCATCAGGAGACAGACGAACACAGTGAGAATGTGTAGACGACACTACCTCAGCCTGCTCCCTCATCCTGCTCTTCTATTTATTACTTATTTATTGAACGTTTTGGTGTTTGTTTTGACTTGGCGATCTGTTAAAGGATTGTTGATTACATTGATGAGCTTTTTGGGAACACAGCAGCGAGTGCAAGAACTTCTTTTATTATTAACCTCTTCAATGTTTTCAGTGAAGTTGGTAGACTTTGTTACAGCACCACTTTGTGTTAAGATTCAGAACTGCCATAATAATAACCTGTTCCTGGAAAGAAACCATGTGGTGTTTTCCCTGCTAAAGACGAAGCCTGATCAAAAACACAAGGGCTTAGAAGATATAATCTTTTATTGTATCATGTACACTGAAAACACGCTTTCATCTTACAAATCTGTCAGGAAAACCACCTTTATAGATCTTTTGACATATGTTAAATGGGCAGAAACTGATTAATATCTCACAATGAGATGTCTTTACTGTTTTTGGATGGTATTTATTTGATTAAAATGTTTTATCATGTTTACATCATGGCTGTGAGAGCTTTTTTTGTGTGGACACTGCACCTCAGAAGTGTAAATAGCTTTCAAGAGAGTCTCATAAATATTATAACATATTCATAACATATATCATAACTTTCTCATCTGATCTTGCAAATGTCATCCTTTCTGAAATTCAGAAAATCTGGATCAGTTCTGGACACAGAGTTCCAGTCAAAAGTCTGAACGCATCACATTTACAATCATGCCTTTAGCAGACGCTTTTATTCAAAGCGACTTACTAGGTAAGGAAAACAATGAAGCGATATATCATAGGAGAGGATAACATGAAAAGTGCTGTACATAGTTAGACAGTTACAAAGTTACAATTACAATTGTTCCAGGTGATACCTGTTGAGGGAGAGAGAAAAGGGTTAGAAGTTAGAATTGAACTCTGTGTGTCTTTTTGAATAGGGAGAGTAGTTATCATACTCCTGTCAAGTATTCGTGGAAGAGGTTTTTAGCTGTTTCTGGACTATAAGTGAGGGATGCAGCTGAGTTTAGAAGATCATTCTCCCCCTATTCTCTCACCCAGCAACCCATGCTTTCCATGTGCATATTTTCCAATAAATGTAAAGTCATTTATTTAAGCATAAGATTAAGTGGAAGAAAACTGATGTGAAGGCCAAGTATGGTCACACATACTCAGAGTTTGTCCTCGGCATTCACCCATCCAGGTAGTGCACACACACCAGAGCAGTGGCCCAGCTAACAAGTATAGATTGCAAGAACGTTTCTAAGTCTCAAAAACATAAGAAATGTTATTTTGAAAGTTTTGGTAAAATGTCCAGCTTTTAGACGTTGTATTAATGGTATTGCTTGGTTATATGAACTTAATTCAAACATTATTTAGTTCTGTAATGTGTTTTAAACATTTCTCTAACTACTTATGATATATAACGTTAAAGGAAGCATTCTACTAACAATACTGCAAGAACATTTTGATAACTTTGAGAGAACGTTAGCCAATGTTCTGAACGTTCCCAGTTAGCTGGCGGAAGAGACATATTGCTCATTCAACATTGAATGAAAAAATAATATGCTGATAATGACTGATGATTTACACAATAGGAGGCAACAGAACAAACAATTTACAGGAATGAAAAATAGTTACAAAAGTTACAAAAGTGGTGTTTGTGTGAGGAGGAATTGAATATTCACCAAAAACAGTATTTTAAAAGTCTGCAAAATACACGAATATTTGGAGACTGTACCAGACAAGCCTTAATAAAAGTGACTTATTTACATAAAAGCGTGTTTTATTTGACCATGTTGAAAAGAAAATGAAAAGATTGTGTCGCAGACTAAATGAAGCGCGGGCGCCCTCTGCTGGTGACACTGAACGCAGCCGCTCCTCTGATCACTGATCACTGATCAGTCTCTGTATGAAGAAACTCAGAAATGTCCGTCCAGTTTTATAAACGTTGTATTAACGTTACTGCTTGGATATAAGAACATTGTTTACTAACTACTTAGGATACCTTTTTTGATCTATAAATATATAACATCAAGAAAATGTTCTACTAACATTACTGCAATTTTTTTTTTGTGATAACGTTAAGAGAACATTTAGTGAACATGGGCCAACGTTATGAGAACGCTCCCTGTTAGCTGGGTATCTTAAAACATCTTTATATTAAAAAGTATATGAGAAATAAGCAATTTATGCAACCAGTCACTGGTTTCAAAGGCATCACAACAGTACATCTAATGAGCACACGGTGAGCTTTATAGCAAATAAGATAATTATTCTAAAATTAATTTAAATAAATACATAAATTAAAATGAAAGAATTACTGGTGTTGTTTGTGATGCAAGCTATACAATTTTGTTAGCCACACCCCATTGACTTGAACCCTGAGCTGTGTGTCTCAAAAGCACGGTATACCTATGAGTATATCGTAGCAACAATTGGGACCAACTTATGCTCACAATACTTTTGAGAAACACAGCCCTGGTCAGTTCCTTTGCCAGGTTAACAGAGCTGTGTGTCTGTCAAGACAACACAGTCCAGGAGACAGGAAGTCATCTGACAATACTCAAAGTCTCAAGAAATCTCAAGTCACAAGCAGGTAAGCTGTGGAAGTTGCAGAGGTCCAAACAAGCTTCAATTCTAAACAACTGCTGTAAGAACAAGTTACGTTAAGACGCTGCAACATCTACAGTACCTGCACATGTGATCTAGCAGCCAGATCTTCTTTCTGTTTACAGACGGATATTTCCCACAAAATGAGACCTTACAGCTCAAATTATAAATCACTATTATAAACTTACTGTTGTGAATCAGGGTAAGGTAAGGAGACTGTGCTGAACACTCATCTGTTGTGATCATGTACTTGCTCTGTAACTGATCACATCACAAAACTGTGACTGTGAAAAAAGGGTTTGCTCATTAAAATATGAAAATTCTGTCATCATTTACAATAGACGGGTGAAGCTGACAAACACAAATCATGCAAATGTTTTTCCATAAAATGTTTGGAATGACTTATAAAGTGAAGAAAAACAGAAATTGTATTTGTTTGTCTTTGTTGGTTTCTGGAAATTGTACAATTAAAGAAAACAAACTTATTACAGACCTTTCTAAACATTAACGTTCCTCTGGTTATATTCAGAATTCTCTCCAGCTGTGTGTGGCACCTCTGCTGTAGGTGTTGGATTTAAACATATTGCAGGTTTTCCCTGTGTTGATTTATGATTTTCTATAGGAATATTATTGGCATTCATTCTCATCTACTCTCTAATGCTTCCTTAATCCCATCCCAGCTAACAATTCTAGGCTGTAAGAATGTTTCTCTAAAATGTCGATTAAGTGACAAAAACATTAATAGTGTTATTTAGAAAGTTTTTTTTATTATTCATTAACATTATTGCTTGGTTACATAAGAATGATATTCAGACATGTTTAATTTTAATTTTTAAAATGTTTTTTAAAACTTTTCCCTAACTACTTAAGAATAACATTTTTATATATATTATATATATATCATAAAAACTTTCTACTGCTGTTACTGCAAGAACATTTTGATAACTTTTAGAGAATATTAGCTAACATTCTGAGAACGTTTCCTTTTAGCTGGGATGGTATCTGAGGTTTAGGCTTATGGTTGTAAGGACCACCTATTGGCCCAACGACGGAATCCAATGGTGTGGGTGAAGGTATCTCACGTGTTCTGCCTTTCCGTAGCACTTCTACAAATTTCTTTAATTTATTACAATTTAGTTTTATGGACCCTGTGGTTAGTTCCAATCTGACTCCAATTTTATATGAATTTTAGATTAGTGATTCCAAATTATCTGTTGATCACAACTTAGATTTGATTACTTGGAGATTCCCATACTCTTAGTTATTCTTTCATTAGGGACCCATGGTGGCACTGAGTCTCGCGTCGGACGATATATACGCGGATCTCATCATCACAAAACGGTCATTTTGATCTTACGCAGAGGTTGCCGGGTAAACTAATATTATTAAACCTGGCTGCTCCATGCTTGCTCAGATCTAGTAACAGTTATCTAATCACGATCATGCCACTTGCTAAGACAGGTAAAAACCTGGAGATCTTGGATGATGTGCTCCTAGCTCCTTTCAACTACAAGTCCCCAGTATGATTGTATCCTGACACTTATTTTGCCATAACCTTGGACTCCTCCTAATCTAACGGTAATAACAATTTCTTAAGAACTTCAAATGTATCAAGAAAAAATATTTATTTGCCAGGCAGGTTAAAACATCAATTCAAAGAATTAAAAACACAATGTGAATTAGAATTCAAGAAAACATGATCAACAGATTACAAAATGAGGTACAAATGTCTAAATCATACCTGGAAAATGAGACACACGCAGCAGTTGTGTGGGAAGATCTGATTACAGAATGCTTCCCCGAGTCTTTTACCTAGCCACCTTATATACACAGATAAGACAAAGAGTCATAAACTCTGTGGCCAATTCAAGATTTGGTCTGAGAGTTCTTGTGACCTGAAGGGACACCCCACTACAAAGAGAGTTAACGCTACAAAGTCCAGGACTCCTGGGAAAGACACACCCATACCAGGAGTGTAGATTATTTCCTACGTATTTAAGTCCATTGATCTGAGCCTAGAGGGAAGAGGAGAATGAGAGGGATGGGGGAGGCAGAGGTGAAATTCAGGGTATCAGTGCCACATGGGGGGAAGCAAGGAACCATAGCCTGGGAACAAGCATCAGCTGGTGTTTTGTTGTTTTATTGTACGTTTCTGCAAACGAACCCAGTGCTTAACTCTAGACCAGCTACCTTACATGGTGCATGTTTATAATGTAGAATGAATCTCATGATTTTTAAAATGTGATGGTTTAAAAAATGTTAACTACAGTTTTTTGGTAACAGCTGTTGATTGTTTTTACAATGTATACATTGCAATTCATGCAATGTAAAATATCACACGTGCCTTCTTTCTTTCTGTTCCAGGGAGTGGCTTTAAATGTTCAATGCCCTTTCCTGCAGGGCTGAAATCCCAAACAGATTCCCACCTCATGCCTTTCATTTGTCATTAGTTTCTATTTCAGTGCAAATTGACATGCATTACAATAAACTGCATCAGTTACAGTAACCAGTCGAGATTCCAGGTGTGTTTCTCAAGATATGGAAAAAATAAAAAACATTTTTTTTGTTTTTTTAGGCCGTATTTTTGAAGAATCTTTCCACATAGCCATTTTAAATGTTGTTTTAATGAAATGAATTACTGCTTTGATGCAATTATGCAATTGGGTCATGCAACTTGTTGAACCATCATGAACAGGTGGTTCAGAGCTTTTCAGAGCTTTTCATTTCATTGTTTGCTCCTTGATGTTACAGAGGGGTAAAATTTTTGTGGTCTAAAAACACCTAAAAAATTTTTTCATTGTTTTCACAAATCAATACAGCAAAAAGCAAAAAGAAATGGAAAACATATTGATATTTTATTGCATACTCATGAGGTATGGTTACAACATCACAAACTGGGCCTGCTGCAGAAAACCACTGTGAGTGTTTGAAACAAACCTGTGTGTGATTTCCAGCCTGCACGGGAAATTCAGGTGAACAGCCACAAAAAAAAAACTCTCTGCCATACAGTGACACTGAGAGAACCAACAGCACAATCAGAACCCAGCTGACCTCAGAGAGATGAGGTGATGGGGTATGCCCATCCTCACAAACAAGACACCTCTGACCACATCTCAGATTCAGTCAGGTACTGAATCAATACTGCAGTCTAGATATGACAAAACCAGAGTCAGACCTCACCACAGAGGTCATCTAAATTCTTCAATCCAAAACAGCTACTCTACAGCCCAGGCCAAGTTCAGTAGCTCTCTGGACATTTTAAGACCGAATTCCTTTAGCTACGTAAAATGTGTCTGTGTGTCATGAGAAAGTTTTCACTAATGAATTAATAGTTAGGTTATTCACCATAACATTCTATCCTTACCCAGCTAACATTCTCAGAACATTGGCAAATGTTCTTTAGAAGTTCTCTCAAAGTTATCCAAAACATTCTTGCAGTAGCGTTAGTAGAACGCTTTTATACTGTTATAGAACATATTATCAAAAACATTATTCTTAAGCCAGTGGAAAGTTTTAAAACCTAAAAATATGAAAAATGTTAATACAAAGTCTAAAAACCGGACGCTTTGAACATTTTTAATGTTTGTGTTACTTAATGGAAACATTAGGGAAACGGTCTTACAACCTAAAACTGTTAGCTGGGTACAGACTATTGACCATTAACTCATGTCACATTTAAATTCATGTCACATTGATGATTATGATGATTCTCCTGCCCTGACCGTCCTATCTTTCCATACCTCAGGTTGCTCACCTTGACGCAAGCATGTGGGTTTAATGAGAAGACGACAAAAATGAGTTTTATCACCTTATCATCCCACAACCCAGTTTCCCTTGATGAGGTCTAACCTTGCAGGCCCTTACAACTTATGTTAACTAACCACTGCAGAATGTCAAATCTGTCAGGAATTTCCTGTCAGCTCATTCAGGATAATTTTATTGCTCCAGAGTTGCTTTTTCACAGCTCAGGAGAATCAATGGAGATCGAGAATCAAATTTGTAGTTTTTCAATTAGATATCAACTTCATCTCAGATGTTTCATCTAAAACTGCTTAAAATACATATTATGGCGCGAGCTGTAAATTAATGTAAATTGTGACTAAAATAATATGGATTTTGGTCAATTTGATGAATAAAGTTCATATTGATTGCAGGCTTGGCAAAACTGAGCTCAGTTTGAGCCACTGTTGAGATCTCCTCTGAAACTCTAATGGAGGCATTTGTGAGATTTCTGGGTCTTTTTCTCAGGAAAAATATCTTAAACAAACGTTTCCATTTGCTCTCCATTTAATTTCATACTCTGCGCACCATTGGAGGAGGTGTGGCTTTGGAAGCGCTCTGATGCTTTCAAAGCTAGCTTATTATTGCAACCTCTTCAAAATTGCCTACCTTACCATTACAATAAAGTTTTTTTAACAGATTTATGGTAACATCCAATACAAAGTTGCCCAACACATTGCACAACACATTCTTTACATTATAAAAGAGTCATTATTTAAGAAACCTTTTACAGACGCTAGCAGTAATATCTCCTCATGCAAGGGGCCTTTGGATTCTGGAGGCCAGACCCCCGCTGCCTCACTGTAGACAGTTAGTCATCAGCCATCCACGAAACAAGAGGAAACTGACCCGTGACTGATCAGAAGGGAATGGGGTGTGGGCCACACACACAATACCAGTACAGTTATTCCAGTACAGGATTTGTTGTGGCCCATATTAAATTGTATAAAGGATATGTGGCGTGGATGTCGGACTGCATGATCTGCTGGTAAATAACGCGTCTGTTTCTCTGTTTGCCTGTAAAACGGCACTTTGATGTGATCACAGCTTACTGGGGAAATAATTAAAAATCCACGTTTCAGTAAGTGGGATTCTGATGTGACAAAATCAAGATTGCTCAAGATAAAAATCAGCCACACAAACACACACACACACACCAGGGAACCCTGATGTGTTGAATACGTCCTTTCCATGACAGCAGCATATCAAGGTGTGATGTACCAACACTATCCAGAGCTCACTGGAGGGCTTTTCCCTCATCCCTTTCTCTCTCATTTTCATTAACACTTTCCACATATCTGCATCTATCTAACCAACAAGGGACAGTCAATGTGTTGAGGTGTCACATGTGTTATATTCTATTCTGTTAAAACTTAACTTCATGATCTCAGGCTGGGTTTAGTCACATGCTCAAGGAAATTATTAAATGAAATAAAAGGAGGATTACATATATTTCCTCTGGAAATGGCTCTTTATATTCCTCTATCTACCCCTCTATCTACTATCTATCTAAACATTTCTTTCTTAAGGCTGCAATCTGTAACTTTTTTTGGATCACAACAGAAATCTGTTACTGAGCCAGTACATAACAGATCAGGGTTCAACACGATCTCTTTACATTACCCCGATTCACAACAGTAAGTTTATTAAAATGATTTATAATTTGAGCTGTCGGGTCCAATTTCGCAGGAAATGTCCGTCTCTAAACAGAAAGAAGAAGATCTGACTATTATATCACATGTGGGTGCTGTAGATGCTGCAGAGTTTGTATGTTGTTCTTACAGCAGTTGTTTAAAATTTAGATTTATCATCCACATTAAGAAAATAACTCTGAAAGTAACCTGCAATTGCATGTTTCAAACAGGCGATAGAGAGGCAAAGTTACAGATTGCCACTTTAATAAACTTTTTTCTTAAATCACATAGTTGAATTGGCACAGTGTAAACTATTATCATCTATTTAAGTATTCTTACTGCATTACAATAAGTCTCACACCACATATTTTACACCATCTGTGTTGGTTTTCACTGTTGGTGTACTGTTGGAATGTGGTCAGTTTTACACTTCAATGTTATTTCAGTCAATTCAGAACAACTGTAGTGAATCCAGCTTTACAATCCCTCCTAACCTGTAATGTTTAACGGTTCACTCTAAATCAGTTTATCTCCATAACCAGATTAAAAATCACTCCAATTCACATTTCCGGCTATGGAAACAAACCTTTTTGTGCTCTTTTCACACCAGATCTAAATCATTAGCATAAAACAGCTAGCATCATGGAACAAAGATCTTTTCTAAAACTGAATTAATCCTCAATGATTCATTCCAGTGTGAAGGGGAAATTTATAGCCATAATTACACACAAGCTTTACAGAGCAACCCATAGAAATAAACTGTGTGTGATATATCAGTAAAATACACCAACAATACGCTCATCAAGCCCAAAACACAACCGTTTCTAACGTTTCTACACCATACTAACATTGTTCTTTCATTCCGTATGTCTTTGTATATTTCCCAGCATGTTACTGCTGCTCGATTGTGACAAAAATCATAATCATGATTATTTTGGTCCGTACTGAGATTATCATTAAACACGATTACTCACTGACTTTTGAAGCAACATTACAACAGAAAAAAATTGTTTTTTACAAATAAACGTAAAAAAAAATCAAAAAAAGTACAAATGCATACATTAAAACAGATGATATAAGTAAAAAGTTGCATCTAAATAAATGAGATCAAATCTGTTGTGCACTGCCACAACCTATGAAAAACTCCTAAACATACATTCAACATTGTGCTAAAGTACATTAAACATATTGAATGTAGTTTTACATTCAACACAGGCCGTTGACTCGCGGGAAGTTCATTTGTGTGAAAGTGCACCGCCAAAAGTAACAATTAAGATTAAGATTAATTGCACAGTCCTACAAATTCCTTTTAAAATATTAAAGCACACAGGACTTCCAGTAGAAAAGAGCAAAAGCCTTGCTAAGGTAGGATTGTTAGTAATGTTTTTACCGCTTATCTTATGAACAGTCAATTGAACTGCATACGGCGGTGTTAACGTGTATTTCTGTCACCAGTGTCACTAAGTGGAAAATAAAATAAAAATAGCGACCCCAAAAACTGCATATGAATCCGGCACAGATTAAAGTATTTTATCATCCAAAAAATAAACAACACCCTTCCCCTAAATAACAGCACACACATTTCCAGCAATGCATGAGAGATTACCAGTTTGTTATCAGTTTACTTAACACTGAAGAAATATTAATGTGAGTTCATATTGGATTAATACCCATAGAAATAAACTGAAGATGTGTGATTATAAGTACAATGTACAAACAATGCGGTTTGAATGAACAAGTGTATGTAACATGCATAGTTAAAAACTGCAGACTGTAATTCAGATTCACTGTATCACAGTCAATCAGAGTGTAAAGAGATTACGTTTGAAAACAATGAAGAACTTATGTAAGTGAGCAGAATAATTAGCTAACAGAGTCATTTAGCTATGGCCTGCTAAAGCGAGCTCTGATGTCATGTGAAATATTTTAAATGATGTCAGGATTTTTATATTTACCATCGATTACTTTCCCTATTTAGCCGCGATATAATATCTGTGTGTAAACCTCAATGTACTCACACAGACACACAACATATGCTGAGGTGGAGTGTGGAACGAGAGGGGGGTGGGGGCAAGCTGGAGGAGAAAAGGGCAACAAGAAAACTCCCAACAGTCATCAAAAGGAAAAAAAAACTGCAGTTGATTTCCTTGCTAATATCTAAAGATTTCTGCCCACCCATTTATTTTTCAAGTCCCTGTCAATAAATAGAGCCACAAGCTTGTGTTAAGCCACTCACATCTCATCTGAGGATAAGAAGCAGCACGTAAACATCTCTGAAGACATCCATGCTCATCATGACTTCTCTACACTGGATCTGTGCTCTGACACTGGCTGTGGTCTGCTGCCTGACTGCCCAGCCCGTGAAAAGGAATGATGAATATAAGGGGCTAATACATATCCTCAGTCATTTCTCAAAAACGGTTGAAGAATTTAATTGTGTAAGTATCAGATTTGAAATCACGCAGCATTAATCATCTATTAACCATGTTCAATTATTAATCTAATTTACTAACATTATTGTTATATTACAGCTGGACCCAGAAGCAAGATACTACACACCTACCAGTGTACATGTAGGTGAACATATGGGATGTTTTCTTGTTAATTGGGGCTTTGAGCACTTTTTATTTGTTTGCTTGTTGAAGGAAGATAAAAGATCAGTGGCACAGGAAGCAGGTTACTATGTGAAAGCCAAACCTCAAGCCAGCAGAGATCACAAGCACAGAACACTACAGAGAGAGAGAAGCAGGCAGAGAGAAACAAATCCAACAACACATACCTAAAGTTTAGTGACAAGGGTTCATTTAATCACCAACTTCCACCAGCCTGCAGAAAACACCTAAAAACATGGACTATTGTTCACCAGCCGTCATTAGGCGTAAGGTGTGTTTTAATATTTTTCTGTTTCTGGCTTTTAGGAGAACTGCTTGTATTCTGCTCTGAACTGCTATTTGCGAGAATTAAAAACCCTTTACTATGAGTGTCAACCTGTGCCTGAGAAAAAAAAGGACGAGTATGTAGACATGTACTCCAGTCTCCTCACTGAACTGAACAACACACATGGATCAGTAAGTGATGTTTGTGCTACTAACTAAACCAAAACTACTATACCTGAATTAGTTAAGAGTAACCTGCTCTCATTCTATGCATCTCTATTGATCTGCTCTTCTTTCTTCATTCACAGCTATGTTCCTCCAGCTCAGATCAGACGTTCCTCTGTGAGGAGTCACCCAAAGAAGACTTCAAGATATTCCTGGATAACTTCAAAACTAATTTGCAACATATAAATTCTCAGCAACAGAACTGAAGTGGACCCCAGCTCTGACTAACCTATTAAGAGAAAATGACACTGTGATTGTCTGAGGGTTTGGGTTGTACTTAGAGATGTCTACAGAACTAAGCACAAAATATTCTAGAATTATATTGTAAGAAAGAATTTTATTCTACACTGCATTGCTAGGAATGGATTTATGTTTGATATAGTTTTAACTGCTAATGTAACTTCTGTGAAGAACAAACAAATTCCAGAGATTTGTTTTCTAAAAAAAAGAAGCACTAGAATGTTTTACATATGCTTTGCTGCTTATTTATATATTTATGAAATATTTATTGGTTAAATAGTTATTGGTTATTTATAATTACACCTGACATGTATTTGTAAGACAAATAAATGTGAACGATTTCTAAAACCTTGAGATTTCTTGATTGAAATATGTGCAGTCGTGTTTCTTTCTGTGTGGGTCTGAATATAGCCCGGATGTGAACACCCCTGCTCACTTAGATTCTGACCCCCTGACCCATATGCGGGACAGCATGCCGTGCACTTGAAAAGTTTGACCTTTCGGGGGTCCAACGCATGCCGCAGCTCAGGTGGACATTGTGCGTGTGAACCTGCTGGGGAAGTCCCCAATTGCAAGTTCTATGACAAATGACAAATAGATCCACCCATTTTCCACTCCTACTAATAAGCCAGCATGCATTACTTTTACCCACCTAAACCACACCAGGATGTTCAGTGCTACAGTGATTCAGAGCGCTTGAGCGGATAAAGCTCTTTCCCTCGCTGGCTAATTTAGTTCATGTGACATTAATGCAGTCACACACACTTTCCCTCATGGAAAAAATTATGATATCATTACTTAGCTTAAATTACTCACTCCATCTGTGGGCGCTACTCCAGAAAAACAATACCTGTCCAATATGACTATCGTCTTTCCTCAAAGCCACAAACAGGGATGTGATTTAACTGCAAAAAAACATACTGAACTCATGGCTTTAATCGATGACTTAAAATGAACAAGATTAACACAAGTTTTCAAGGTTCCTGGTGTATTATGTATATGTGTGTATGTGTGTGTGGGTTTACTTAATCATATATTGGGGACAAATTTATATCCAAAAGTCAGCAAGGCCTGACAAATCTGAGCAAAACCTCCTTTTGGGGACATTCTCATTTGTAAAAATGAGAATGCAGCTTTCTTTAGAGTTAGGATTAGAGTGTGGGTTAGGGTTAGTTAAATTGTCTATAACTAGCTGTGTATAAAAATGTGTCTATGGAAAAGTGTAAGTTTGTGAATTGACCCCATTTAGACTGACAAGTAAATGTGTGTATATGTGGGGGAGGGGGGCAGTATTCAACAGAGCAAATAATTGAGGAAGCGAAACTTCGTAAACTTGATAGGTCCTTGTGTTAAAGTTTACAAGTCTATGTGGTTGAGCACCACAGCCAAAACTCGAAGAACTCAAATAAGACGCATGAAATGGTTTCAACAAAGATCTTCGTTGAAAGCTCTATTCCACCTCTGAGTTCTCTTGTGATCTCAGACAGATCAGTAATGCACACAGGTGATGCATCACGCAGCATGAAACACTTTGTCTTTGAAACCACATCCTATAGTATCAGGAATGCGAGTCTTCGAATGCAGAGCGTATTGCTGTGAACCGAAATATGCAATTGTTTTTTGTCACAACTTAACAGGACGTTTGAAGGAGCAGATCACCCAAAAAATGCAATAAATCATCCTCACATGCATTCACAAAGTAGCTAATTAAATAGAAAGCAATTGTCTCCAGGCAGATGGTGCCACATGCATTTGGACCTCACACTTGACCTTTGACCCCACAAGCAGTTTTTGACAAACAGAAGAATTGCAAGTTACAACTAAAGTCTCAAAGTGTTTATTTACACCCAAACAGTAACAAAATGCTGTAGCAGCTAATGCAACGCACTGCACGAATGGCTTAAATCCATTATTATACATTAGACAATCATCCAAGCTGATAAATGATATAAGCAATGACCGCACAGAGCTTACAGCAGTTTACAGCACATCTCGCCAGGTGTGTTTTAGCAATGTTTGAAATGTGCATGCCTTTAACATGCACATATACGTGCTTGCGCATATACGCAAAAACATTAAACACAGTGAAAACATAGAATGCTTCCATGCAAGAGATACATACAGGTTCCGAAGTATCAACGTTTGTCAGCAATCTTCTAAACCTCCACGGCACGACACGCATGTTAATCGCAACTTAAAAACAATTCAACAAAGTGACGATCGTCGCATGAGTAACATAAACATATACCAAGTGTGATGGATGCAGTCAAACCCTTAACAGGAAGTGCCTGAGGTTTCCTGTGCTGTGGTGTAAGCAGGGCAAAAACATGCGATGTTTACCCCTAAACAAACAGCAAAAAAATTGGACACTACAATCCAGTAGTCATCTTCTAGACATTAGCCTCCTGATTCATTAAAACTGGTCATCCACTCTATATTCCAGATTTTAGGGAAGAAATAAACTTGTACGTCTCTTAAAGGGGAAATATCAGTATTTTATCACCATCAGATGAACTGATAGCATTGTTTATTGTTTTTTTATTCCAATAGATACCGTGATAATACCATTACAGTGAATTCTTTTGGCCATGATAACCCACGTACTGAAAATCTGATACCGTGACAGCCCAATTTTAGAAATATTTTTGTTTTTTTAACCATTTTCCCTATTCATGTTTAAAAGACTTCTTATGACTGAAAGCTGCCTGGAGGTGTTGCAAAGATGGCAGCCGACCAACGTTTGGTATTGACACAAGTGTCTGACCATGAATTTTCACCTTGTGGAGATGAACAGTTTTGAAGGAATCAGGAGAGCTGAGGGGTGCATATTCTACAGTGAGTTTGGCACCTGTGGGTTTGAGTTTTTAGGATAGTCGGAAGTTAATACACAAATATCCCTTTCAGACAGCTTCCTCTTGCATTGACATTGACTCCTGTCAGATGTGGTTCGTTCTTTGTGGCGGTATGCTGACGTTACCCAAGATACAATGGCCCTTAATACACCTCGGACTTGTTGACCTGGTCACAGATGGATCTAATAAAGGAACTAACAGCTTACGCTGAAAAGCTTGAAGATCAGAATATTTCTGGATAACGCCAAGCAACAATTCAAAATTGTTTGTGTAAATGAAAACCAACACACAGGTGTGGAAGTCTTTTTTGGAGTGCCAGGTATATTCTAAATATGATATATATTTGATGTTGGCCATCGAAGAGATGATCACACAACAACATGGACTTGAAATTAGAACTGCACATTCCGAGAGCAATGACCTCGCTGAAACACCATTGTTATCCAACGGACCTCTGGGGGTATTAGGAATGTTGTATGGAAATTCCAATCTGATATAATTTCCATGGTATTACAAAAACAGCCAACTGTATCAACCACCTTTGGTTCTGATAATGGACAATTCAAGTCAGTATTTTGTCAAGCTAATTACATATCAAAAACATCAGTTCCCATAATTTTCTGAAGGAAACACAGTTTCCCAAAGCCATCAGTTAAGATAAAGTTGTGTGAACAAGGGAAGATCTGTCTTCTCAGGGCTCCCAAACCTTTATACCAATTAAAGTTTTACAATTTAGAAGCTTTCTGTCAGTGGTTTTGAGCGTTAGAGGCTCTTTTTACTGTTGGTTTAGGGTATTTTGTGGTACTATGTGTCCTGACAATGGCTTCAACATCCTGTATGATGCACACCTTCAGAAATGTATTTAACACATAACAGGTTCAACTTAACTTTTTCATTTACTTTACAATTCAAGCGCATTATTTTTTTTTGCTTTAATGCTTTACTGTTTCACAATGCCAAAATGTATAATTTTTTAAGCAATCTATATTTTTTTTCATTCTGATTGTGGGGACATAGATGGGGACACCTTTGTGTCATCATCAAAAACTGTGTGATGTTTGACAGTGACTCCTGTCAGATGTGGTTCGTTCTTTGTGGCGGTACGCTGCCATTACCCGAGATAAAATGGCTCTTGATACACCTCAGACTTGTTGACCTGGTCACAGATGCATCTGATAAAGGAACTAACACGCAGAAAGATCTGAAGATCAGAAGATTTCAGGATCGAGAAGCAACAATTCAAAACTGTTTGCGTGACATTTGTTTGTTCTTTCAGGGGGCACAAGAACAGAATTCCACGTAAGAAAGGAAGTCATATAATATGAATTTGGGTAGACATGAGGGTGAATAAATAATGATGGTTAATACAATAATAAACAAAAACCTTTTATGTTTATGCTTTTATGTTGAATGGTTGCCAAGGTGTTGCTATGCAGTTGCTAAGGTGTTACTGAGCGGCCCAAGACAAAACAGCCTCAGCTCAAGTCTATGATATTTTAACACAATACTGTAGGCCCGGCTTCAGCCCCTCTTTAATGTCAGCTTCTAATGTCCAGCAGACATAAATCTCAAGCCTGATCGGACAGAAAAGTAACAGCACGTCTCCCTTCATCAAGTAACTTGGTTTAAGGTGTTATTCATGTTATTTCAGGTCTTAATTTTACTACTTAGAAGTTTGTCAATAGCTTGTCATATCAAACACCAGTGATAAATTCTTGTTAGAGCTGCAGTCTGTAACTTTTACCTCTCTACTCCCATCTCTGTTTGAAACATAAAATTGCAGGTTACTTTCAGAGTTACTTTCTTACAAGATTTAATGACAAGATTAAATTTTAAACAACTGCTGTAAGAACAACATACAAACTCTGCATCATTTACAGCACCCGCACATGTGATATAATAGTTACAGACTGCTGCTTTAAATACTTTATTTGTTCATGCAGTCAGACCTAAGAAATTTTTTATGTAAAACACCACAACCCAAACATTGACAAACAAAAGCTACACCCCCACCGCAAACAGGAAAACGCTTCACGGTTCGAGTGAATGACGCGCTCTTTCATCTCGGCCCCGGGGCCAAGGAAACTTTTCTGCAAATTTTCCAGTTTTCGTATTGACATGGGGGTCTGACATAAGGGCCGACAAACCGCTATGGAAAGTGTCAACCGGAGGGTCACACAGCGACTCTAATGCAATCCGGAGCAAGCGAAAACAGAAGATGGCGTTAACCTCACCCTAACATTCACATCGTGGGGTGCAAGTCTGGAATCTGTGAACTTTTCTGAACCCTCTGTAGGATGCGGCCCTCAGCATCTTTATCTGACAGCTGCAGGAGAAGGAAATCAAATCAAGAGCTTTAGTGAGAGAACACACAAACTGTGACGCAGCTGTACAGGACGACGCAGTGACGTCACAAAGTGACGTTTCTTTTGTGACGCATTCTAAAGCGTTGATTAGTCTACGTCACGTGGCAGCACGTCACCCTCACATTTTAACTCACGTTACCGCTCGGTTTTCGTTTGCAAACCAGCATTAAACGCACGGAAAATGAACGCATGTTTATGGGAAATCGTCAGTCGGACTGAATTGTGAAGCAGGTTGAGTACGGCTTCTGGTCGCACGGTTAGTCTACCGGAAGTGATCAATAAAACGCCAATGTGCCGATCCCGAAGTATTATCGATATTTATTGACCACGCACACATCCAGATACACACTCACTTACCTTGACAACACACTCACTTACCTTGACAACACACTCACTTACCTTGACAACACACTCACCTTGACAACACACTCACTCACCTTGACAACACACTAACTTACCTTGACAACACACTCACCTTGACAACACACTAATTACCTTGACAACACACTCACCTTGACAACACACTCACTTACCTTGACAACACACTCACCTTGACAACACACTCACTCACCTTGACAACACACTAATTACCTTGACAACACACTCACCTTGACAACACACTCACTTACCTTGACAACACACTCACCTTGACAACACACTCACTTACCTTGACAACACACTCACTTACCTTGACAACACACTCACCTTGACAACACACTCACTTACCTTGACAACACACTCACCTTGACAACACACTCACTTACCTTGACAACACACTCACTTACCTTGACAACACACTCACCTTGACAACACACTCACTTACCTGAGAGGTCACGTGCTCATTAGCATATTCAGACGCTAACGTGACATGAACATGTTCTGTCGAGCGTCTGCAGCAGGGTTGCCAAGTCCGTGCATTTACCAAGCGTTTGACATATTGCATAAAATATATTTGTCTTATATTTATTATGGTGAGATGTGTTACTATACACTAGAATACAGTAACAGGTCACTGTGTGCAATGCATAACAGTAATTGTCAAAATATATATTTTCATTGGGCAACTTTATGGCTGTTTTTTTTTCGCAAAACAAAACCACGTAAGTTACGTAAGTTTATTACGTTTATTAAATCCTTTATTAAATGACAAAGAAGCAAAGAGTCAATCAAGCAGCATCATATAAGATTACCAAGTCCTTTATGGGTAGAGAAACTATATGGGGGTGGTTATGCTTCTGTGGGGGGGGATTCTTGTCTCATACTTGTGAACTTTTGTGGTTATAACGCTAATGTCATGTGTGACTAAAAATAATAACTTCTCTTACTCATTAAAACTACATGTAGATCCGATTTATAGCAAAATCACCATACATGTTAATACAAGTTAAAGACAGTGACCTCCATCTTTCAGTACATAACTAGAAGACAGGATAGGGCTATGATGACCTTTTATTTCATGCAACCAGCTGCAGAAGTATTGCACAATAATGTCAACCATTTGGCACACAGAGTTTTTGGAATGATGGAGTTTTCCCATACATATAACATTATAACAATATAAATACTTTTCTGGTAAGCAAACCACAAACTTATTTTGTTCCATTAGCTGCAGCCCCAATATGATGACTAATGGTTAAAAGAGAAAGCGCCGGACTTCAGCTGTGGGTGTGTGTGCACCCTCAAGATCTAAAAACAGAAGATCTGTATTAACCACAAAGTCAGCCGAAGAGTTGAGTACAACAGTATAATTCTCTGTCCAAAAAACTCTGACATTTGTACTTGATTTTAAATTGGTTTTATGGACAATATAAATTGTGACCATATTTGAAATAATTGACACTATTTTATTGTTATGGCTAGCAAATAAAGCAGCCCGGACTCCAGCATCCACACAACTCCCTCATACAGTTGAAAACTACTGTGTTATATCATCATTGTAATAAATATTACTTTATTTACTTTGTGGTTTACTTCGTGTATTCATTGTATACACTGTAACAAAAATCTTTGCTGCCTTAAATGTTTAAGTTTAATCAATTTGGCTGCACAAGTCATTTCAACTTACTCTTTGTAATCTTGACTGGTCTTGAGGTGCTGTAACTTTTAAGAAATGGTTGAAGAATTGCTTAACCTATAGTTTTAAATTATACCAGTAAGGATTTCTAATTTTATGTTGAAATTACTTGCATAGCCAAGTTGATTAAACTTAAAAATTTAAGGCAGCAAAGTGTTTTTACAGTGTACTTATATAGCATCCTTCCCTTTGTTAAAATGCGTCATTTTGAAAACATTATGTAAAACATTACATCTCACATAAGAAAATTATTATTCCAACAATATTACTATGAACAAATCTTGCACCTGTAATGGAAAAGATGAAAAGCCACAATCGAGAAAAACCCCTACAGTGTGTGAAAGTTGACCGGTATCGCCCATTATAGCCATGGATTAATATAGAATGTAAATTTTTACAGTATATGTATGGAAGGACTTCACACTAATACTGATACCTGGCAGCACCTTTTTGAGAACATGATGTCATTGCTGTTATTCCCCATCTTCTGTTCAAGGCAGAGAAAATCCTGAAACTACCATTTTAACCTTAATCTGGTCTCAGTGGCTTTTATTCTGAATAACATATCTTATTTTTGCACATGTGTCCGTGGATGATCAAATGGGTTTTTTTGGACCAGGTCCATTCTAGATGCACAGAGTTTCATAAACGATGACCTACAAAGTTCTGTGTGGGATGGACGGTGAGCACCGGCACCTTCTACCTACCTTCTCTTTGTGTGAAGATAATATCTTGAAGCATAGTTTATATACATTATGTAGGAGTACTTATTCCAGTTTCTCAGCAGTAATCTGATGGTAACAGTGTTTCAGCTTTAAAGAGTCTGCACAACAACGAAGAGAATTTCTCGAAATCTACACTCTTAAAAATAAAAGTGTTAAAAAAAGGTTGGTTCCGCAAAGAACCAGTTATTGAACAAGTACATGACACATTGCTTAAAACTGTCGCCTCACGTTAAATTTATATCAATGATTTATAATTTGAGCTGGTATTGTCAGTTTAGCATCATTTGTAAGAAAAAATACGAAACTAACCTGCAATTATAGTTATGTTTCAAACAGAGATGGCAACAGAGAGGCAAAAGTTACGGATTTAAAATAATTTATTTTGTGTCATTTTTATAGTCTTACTACAAAAAACATTTTATGAAGTTCTTTATGGAACCGTAAAGCACAACAAAGAACCTTTTAGGAAACGTAATTTTTTAAGTTGTAAGTTCTCAGAAAAGGAGAAATACATTAGACAGGATGTTGGACACGAGCCTGACCATTAGCTGTTCTGATTTCTCACTGACGTGTCTGAACATCACTTGTAAAAGACTACGAATGAAGTCTTTTTTTAAAACAGTCGTCAAAAAATATAAAGCAAACTCATCTAACAGGAAATCCAGCGTGACACAGAAATAGCAACTGAGAAGATGCATTTAATTGCTCAGTTAATGGGATAGATGGTCTTTAACTTAAATTGTATTGTAAGTCTGTATGCAGTGTGAAGGCCTCTTGATTTGGTTTGTAGTTTGACTGTGTGGATTGATAAACGCCCCCTTCTGGTAGAGATCGGTAATCAATGCAGACTCTCATCCATCCAACATACACCAAAACTGCATAATATTTATCAAGATATTAACATGATTTGAGATGTTTTCTTACCAAAATGCTTTTTTAAAGCAAATTATTAAATTACAGTAAATTTATTGTGTTATTGTTTGTCTTATCACAAACTGCTGGTTCGTCTGAATTCATGTCATTTAGGTCTTATAGGATACTCAAATGTTATCATTGATGTAAGTCATATCATATTTAAACATGATAATCAAACACTTTTTTAGGCTGTAAGAACGTTTTCCTTAATGTTTCAGTTAACAAGTCTAGTTTTACTGACGTTGTATTAACAATATTGCTTGGTTATAAGAACGTTATTCAAACATTTTTTAATTCTGTAACATTTTTAACACATTCCACTAACTACGTACGAATAATGTTTTTGATATGTGGTATATAACGTTATAAATGTTCTGCTAACGTTACTGCAAGAATTTTTTGATCATTTTAAGAGAACTTTAAGAAAACGTTAGCCAACGTTCTGAAAATGTTCCCTGTTAGCTGGGTTGTTACACATCATGGTTTTGGTTTCATTTTAAATACCCTTCTATATAACCCACCCTCAGTCTCTAATACGGACCCGCGGCCCAACTGAGTTATTTCAGGTATTGACATTGTTTTCAGACTAGCATCAGTTCCTGCAGTCCAAACAATATGAGGATGTCGTGATTCATATCCTTTGGTGAAACCTGTAGACATCCGAACAATTCCGGCATGCTCAGTGCCATATCCGTCAGTGATTTAAGTTTCATTTTTACATGTACCAAACAATTATTTTTGCAGGCTTCAGAATTATCTCATTAAACGTCTACATTGTGTTGTGTCAGTGACTGAAATTTGAAACTTTTCAGGGACAGATCATGTAAACGTCTGCCATCTAAAACATTGAGGAGTATACATGAAGTAAATGAAAAACAGACAAAATTAATAACAATGATTATTGATCATGATGACAATGATTATGACGATTTTCTGAACGCAGCCTAATGGCCTAATTTTGAACGAAGCCCAAATATTCATAGCACACAAAAGATTAATCTATAAAACACTCATGCGGCAGTGGTGAACCATTTCTGATGATATCACGTGTGGCTTAAAGATCTCTTTTATAATAATTTTACTAATTAATTGGGCTGGCTGTCTGGCCACTACAAAGCGTACGCTGTGTTTGACACCTTTCGAGTACAAAGATTTTACATTTATGCAATTGTGGTGGTATGTTCAAAGTGAACCATCACAAGTTCAGTAGTAGATGAATGCAGTAAAGGTTGAGCATTTGTAATACGATTGATATTGTTTACTCGAAACAAATTGCACATGCAGTTCATTACACATTATGTGTATTAATCATGAAATGACTAATACAGTAATTAAGCCATCATAAATGATAACAGTAATAATAAACAATGTATGAGGTGTAAGGTAAAGAGAGCTTTATTCTGCTTTACACGGGGACTTTTATTTTGTAGTGCTCCGGTCATCCGGGGACTTTTATTCTGCCCCGCTCGTTTCCGCTCATATGGCTGAAGATGGCGAGCGGACCGGGCCCGGTTTCTGCTCTGTGGACCGAAATCAACCGCTGTGGACAGAATGGCGATTTTACCAGAGCCCTGAAAGCTGTCAACAAAAGTAAAACAAGACGATTTAATCATACATTTATTTATCCTGGTCGTTTAAAGCAAGGTTTAATATACGTTTGTCCCGTAACGTGTCTGACATGCACTGAATGGGTTCACAAATGCCTCGATTCGTGCTAAAATGTCTTCAAGTGTGATTTAATTTTCATATTTGATTTTAAACATCACTTTGTCAAAGAGATTTTGACGATATTTGGTATTTTCTGAGACTTTGTGGAGGTTTGGGGGGGTTATAATGCTAGTGATTACGTGTCACATACAGATGGGTTCAGTGTGCACAATATTTGTGTTAAAAGTCCCCCTGCTGCATTTTCTTTACTTTGTTTTGCCTTTTGCCAATAACTAATTTATTGTGTATCATCTTTTTGACGTGTTTGAGAGTTCGTAATGATGCATATCTATATATATTTTTTTCTTTTTGCAGTTTTGCATGAAAACAAAGACGATGTGACAGCTCTGCGATGTAAAATTGTGTGTCTGATCCAGAATGGAGGTTTTAAAGAAGCCCTGAATGTTATAAACACTCACACCAAATCACTCACCAGGTAACGTTTACCTCCATTCACATTGGAAAGTACATACTGTGAGTAGTTAGACAGCGTGCTGGTATAATGGCATACTGTCGTGTGATTTTGTCTCATTTGTGTTATTCTATCTGTAGTGATATGATCGGGTTTGAGACGGCCTACTGTGAGTACCGTCTGAACAGGGTGGAGAACGCTTTGAAAACGATCGAGGGAATCCCAGAGCAAACAAACAAACTGAAGGAACTCTATGGACAAGTGGTGAGCTCTGTGTCGCGGCTCTGGTGCTGCTGTCTGTTTCGTACTGGTGTTATTCATGGATGTTCATGCATTAATATGATTTTGGAGAAACTTTGGATTTGCTGCTCACACATTTCTGTTGAGGTAATCGTTTGTTCGTGTGTGTAGCTGTACCGACTGGAGCGCTATGATGAGTGTCGCGCTGTTTATAAAGATCTGATAAGAAACTCTCAAGATGAGTATGAGGAGGAGAGGAAGACCAATCTGTCCGCCATGTTAGCAGCTCAGAGCATGTGGGAGAATACTGTACCAGTAAGAAGCTGATACATTTACATTTAGACACTTTTATCCAAAGTAATTCAAGTTACACATTTTATACATTATACACATTTGTGTACACAATTTTTATACACATTTGTAGTGTGTTCCCTGGGTAATCATACCCACAACCTTTGCGCTGCTAATACAATGTAATGCTCGGTCAGTTGAGCTACAGAAACAGGATTTTGAATTTTCAGAATTTGTCCTCTCACACATTGAACACACATTGAACACACATTGAACACACATTGAACACACATTGAACACACATTGAACACACATTGAACACACATTGAACACACATTGAACCGTGAACACACACCCGCAGCAGTGGTATTGCATTAGCAGTGCAAAAGTTAATGGTTTGATTCTTAGTGAACACATACTAATTAATTATATGCGCTGAATGCACTTTAAGTTGTTTTGGATTAGAGCATCTGTCAAATGCATAAATGTGCATAAAATGCATCTTTTTATCAGCAGTGTTGGGGACAACAGTGCACCTTTCACATGCACATGCATAAATATGCAGTGATATGCTGATCTGCTGTCTCTCTGACACGGTCTGTTTGTATTCAGGAGGATTTGGGTTTGCCTGAAAGCTCCTATGAGCTCTGCTACAACGCTGCCTGCTGCCTGATTGGTAAAGGACAGCTCAGCCAGGCCCTGAACAAACTACAGAAAGCTGAAGGTCAGTGGTCATGTAGATTTACAGTAAAAGCTGAATGAAAGTCGCAGGAACAGCTGTAGAATTTGATTAGGCCCAAAGCTGTTTCTTGTGTTTCATGCAGTAAATAACCTGTTTCAGATGCGACTTATGCTTGTTTACGTAATACTGTGGTTCTGTCATGAAAATTATGGGTCATCGGTTTGTTGCCAGATGCCTAACTGATGCCTGGCTACAAAGTTTTGTTCTTTAGTCTCAGTTTGTGCAGAACACAAATTAATCATAAATCAGTTCATCAGTGTTTGATTGTTTCTGTCTTGTTTTTACAGAGTTGTGCAGGAAGTCTCTGGCTGAGGACTCTGTGAGTAATTCTTATTTGTTTTATCCTTGTTTATTTGTTTGCAACACTACTTCTAGTTAGACGTTGTCTGTAACATCAGCAACTGTTGTACATGCTTTCATTTCAACAAATCTCCTGGTCGTTAAATTCCTGATACTTAGTTTTACTGTGAAAACTATTACCCCAGATTAGGCTGTTTGAGAAAATGAGATTGCAATTAGATTTTTACCTGGTGGACAAACACCCTAGCAACCACATAGCAACACCCTGGAAACCCACAAACCTTGGGCAACACCCATCCCAAATTTTCTTCAAGAACTGTAAAAGTGTTGTGTATAAACTTGTTGAAGGACACTTACGGCAAAGGTTAGGTATCTGTTTTTTTTGATGGAGAATGTGTGATTTCTTGTGTTTGTGTAGGATGTGATGGAGGAGGATATTGATGCTGAACTGGCCATCATTCACTCTCAGATCGCTTATGTGATGCAGCTACAGGGCAGAACAGAGGAAGCCCTTCAAACCTACAATCAAGTCATCAAGCTCAAGTCAGTTTTGAGACTGACAGACACAAGGGTACATTCATAAGCACATGAGTTTTGAGGTGTGTGATAAACTCTCGCTGTTGTTTGTGTTCAGGCCATCTGATGTGGGTCTGCTGGCTGTAACTGCCAATAACATCATCACCATTAACAAGGTAAATAAAATGCTGTTCATGTAACAGCTGTTTAAAGTACATTACTTTTACATTTACTCATTTGAAAATTCTCTTAACCTTCCTTGAGTGTTGTTGGGTGTGGTTGGAGACTTTAGTTTGAAGCTCTGTTGTGTTCGTTCTGTTGTAATCTTCAGGACCAAAACGTCTTTGACTCCAAGAAGAAGGTGAAGCTCACCAATGCTGAGGGTGTGGAGCACAAACTGATCAAAAAACAGTTACAGGCCATTGAGCTGAACAAAGCCCTGCTGGCTATGTACACTAACCAGGTGACACCCATATGGACACAAACAAAATATACTCCTACTTCTGTCTGTAACAGAGAATCTCAACCTTTTTGACTTCAAGACCCCCCTATTGTCCACAATAATATATGAAGGCCCCTGGCTCACTATTTCTACCCAATATAATATTGTAGAGCTTGGCATACCTTGACAGATGTTTGTTTGTTATAGAAATAACCAGACAGTATGAATTGTATTGATTTTTAGTTTTTGTCTCAAATCATTTTAAGGCACCTTATGGCCTCCCTTGGTTGACCTCCTGGTTGAGAAACACTATTATTTTATCTAAATAGTGATTGTGACCTCTTGTGTGTCTCCTTGCAGGCAGATCAGTGCAATAAGCTGTCCTCGAACCTGCAGGCACAGAACCCCGGTCACCCCGGACCGGTACTCATCCAGGTGGCTCAGCTGTGCCGAGAGAAACAGCACCACAAAGCCATAGAGCTGCTACAGGTACTGGAAGCAGCTACAGGTTTCTCCTGTGTCTCCCTTTTTTTGAGCTGTCGGTGGTTCTGTACTCATTTAATCTCTTCTCTGTAGCGGTTTGCACATCAGCACCGTGAGAGTGCGTCTGGAATCAAACTCACCATGGCACAGCTGTACCTGACACAAGGTACATCTGTACTGAGTGAACACACACACACACACAGACACACACAACAGGAGTGTGAACTTATGGAGCTTATGGAGTCATTTGTTTGTCCCTCCCTGCAGGTCATGTGACTAAAGCGTGTGACACCCTCAAGTCAATAGAAGAATTTAAATACAAGCCAGGCATGGTAAGATTATTTGTAAAGGAATTTAATTTAAGGGTTGTCAATAGTGAGAACTGTGACTGATTCCTGGTGTTGTGGCTTACAGTAACGCTTATGGGTTTTTTTTTTATGTATTTTGAAAAGGTTTCCGGTCTGGTCACTTTGTACACGCATGAGGAAGACATTGACAGCGCGATCGACGTCTTCAGTCAGGCGATCCAGTATTACCAGACAGAGCAGGTAAAACTGTGATAACTGCTCGACTGTTTAGCTAGCTCCCGCTGGAGCACACTCATCTGTCTGTGTTTACATCTCCTCTAATGACAAGAATTTTCCTCACAGCGTATAAACATGCATGTTGTGCTCTCAGGTTTATCTAGCATATATTACATATGACTGCCTTGCTTTTTTTGTTTGTAGTAAGTAAAATTTTCCCACACTCTTCTAGTTAGGCTTCAGTGCTTCAGTTAGGTACCTTCTATTGTGTTGCATCTGGACAGTCTTGTGCTACAGCGCAACAATGGTCAAACTGCATTATTGCAAGCCCATAACATTAGGTCATAAGAGCTCAAAAGACTTTTTTGACAACAAAGTTTGTCAGCATTTTTTTTTATTGTCGACGTTATTGATAGTCAACCGATTGTTTCTGTCCTTTTTGTCTCCGTTAGCCCGGGTCTCCAGTCCATTTGTCTCTGGTGCGAGAGGCTGCAAACTACAAGCTGAAATACGGCCGTAAGAAGGAGGCCATCAGTGACCTGGAGCAGCTGTGGAAACAAAACACTAATGACATCCACACGCTGGCTCAGCTCATCTCTGCGTACTCGCTCGTGGATCAGGAGAAGGCCAAAGCGTATCCTCGCACACGGCTGCGTCTGACAAGCTGCAGACACAGCTTTATAGCTGCAGTCTGTAACTGTTTTTAGTTAAAAATTAACAAAAACTGTTATTGAGCAAGACCATGACAATCAGTGTGATCATGACAGTCTCCTTACCCCTGTTTTGCAAGGATAAGCTTATAATAGATTTATAATTTGAGCTGTCAGGTCTGATTTCCCGGAAGATGTCAGTTTGGCTTCATTTGACTCCAACGTAGTAAAAGAAAAATATGCAAAGTAACCTGCAACTTCATGTTTCAAACATAGATGGCAAAAGTTACGGATTGCAGTTTTAGGGCTAATTCCTGGAGTCACAGTAGTGCTGTTTTCTAAGGCAATGGTATTCCAGTGGGAATTGTTGTTAGGACCTATGCAGTATATTCCAGTGTTTTCCTAAGCAGCCTTTTTTCAGGTTGAGTAAACACCTTCCCTCTCCAGACACCATGTCTTTCAAAGTGGACATTGATGAACTGGAGAACTCGCATGGAGCCACGTATATCAGGAAGAAAGCAGCTAAAGTGGTCGGGGAAACCCAACCTAAAGAACAGGGGTAACATGCATTCAACACTGAGACATTGTGTTTTAATAAACAGATTATATGTTGTATATTTGCCGCTGTATACAGTGACATCAAATCAGATTTGTATACTATGTTCTAAATGTTACTGTTTTTCGTGGTAGCACAAGCTTTACAGAGTACAACCCATTCAAACCCTTTAGCTCATATTTTCTGTTACGTCAGTTTTACATAATTCTCCCCTTATTTAACACTTCTATCTTGTTTCAGACCTGTAGATGTTAAAAAGAAGAAGAAAAAGAAGAAAGGCATGTCTGCTACTGATATTTATTTTATTTTTCATTTCAAATAATGAGAATTATTGGATACATTTTACAAAGTCATTCAATCCGTTCACATTTTGCTCGTTTTTAGGCAAACTACCAAAGAACTGTGACCCCAAATCGACTCCTGACCCTGAGCGCTGGTTGCCCATGCGAGAACGTTCATATTACCGCGGCAGGAAGAAAGGAAAGAAGAAGGAGCAGGTGGGCCGTGGCACGCAGGGTGCCACCTCCGGAGCGTCTGCCGAACTGTAAGTTTACAAACACACACACTTCTTCCACTAGTAGGAGCTGTGGAGTGCTGCAAAAGATATTGGCTCACTCTGTTCCAAAACCTATTGACCTATTAACCTATTGATCTAGACAGCATAATTATTTTGGCTTCTAAGGCAGAGGTGCAATTAAGGCCAGATTTAACAGCACTGTGTTTGTTTCTCAGTGACGCCAGTAAAACTGCCAGCAGTCCACCCACGTCTCCTCGACCCGGCTCAGGGACGGCCACCATGAGTAACGCCGTGCCTCCACGGCAACAAAAACCTGCGGCACCCGGAGCTGCCCGTAAAAAAGCACCACAGAAGAAGAAAAAGGGGGAAAAGGAGGATGGTAGACAGACACAAAAATAATTCAGTATGAAATGTGCAGGGTGGGATAAAGATAATTGAACCGGTGTGTGTTGAGAGTCTAAGGATGAGTGCCGACAGGAATCTGTTGAGAAGTTAAATGGCCATCAAGTTTTTTTTATCTTTAAATCCACTGTGCATTACTAAACTTTTAGTCTGGGGCATTATGTCTGCCTCGTAAGTCTAAGTTTTCTCAGTCAGCCTCATTTTTCAGTCTTTGCCTGATTATTGTTTGTTTTAAGAGGCTCTAATGTAACATCATTTTACGATCAAGACCGTTGATGCAAAGCTGAGATGATTATTTTTTAAGTTCCTGAATAAAGCTCAACCCCAAGTATAATTTTGAACAGAAAGTGCTCCGACAGAAGACATGAAACAGATGTGACCAGTCTTAATAAAGTTTCCTGAAAACGTCCGTTCTTTCAGTGTCTTTATTTCCAGCGTGTCTTACACTAGTCACCATAGTCTTGTTTTCATTATTTAAAAAAAGCAGCCTGTAATAAACACCGAAGTCAAATACAGCGAGTGTTAAATACTTCATTGCAGAAAGAAAGATTTTGTTGCGTTGTTTTTAAAGGTGTCGCTCAAAAATCTGAACCAGAATGAGAGTTTACTGGAACTTTGACTTGGTAGGACATGGAAATAAATGTGAAATAATAAACTAACATTGTATTAGAGACAGATCTGTGAGGCAGGAGGTCTGGGCAACAGTTCATGAGGTCCATCATGATGTTGATGCCTCACAATATTAACTCTGCTCGATAGGGGGCGCTGCGTCACGCTCTGTGTGCGCGCGTCTCGGGTACGAGCGTCCTCCGGCGCGTCGCGTCGCGTCGCACGACTCAAGCGTTTAAATCAACTCGATACAGACTGACTCGGTGGGCGGGTTAGTTTAGTTCATCTCTGCGGGTTGTTTGGGGTGAAACTCTCTCGGGGTTTGTCGTGATCGCTGTTGTTGTTGATCTCCAGGAAACGCGAAGCGTCGTCGTGCGTTTTTTGCACGGACGCGCATCGCGTTTATTTCGCCGCTTTATTTAATCCGCATTATCGATCCTCGCCTTCCCGGAAACCGACAGCACCGGACTTCGTAATCCACTTGTGGAGTCGCCCGGAAGCGCGTCCGTGTCGCGTCATGTCGGCGCGTATGTAGCGAGCGTTGCGTTTGTTTCGCGTTTGTTTCGTTTTCTCGCCTCGACGTTTTAACGTGAACATGCCCGGCGCGCGCGACATCGCGCTGGTGGCCGCCGGGCTCGCGCTGACCGGCGGCGTCGCGTGCGCCGTCTTCTATCTGACGCGTGCCCGGAGACCGGCGGAAACGCGCAGAAAAGTGAGAGACGACGCGAAAAACGACAAAAGCGAGGAGGAAAAAGTGCGGAAAACGACCGAGCGGAAGCCCGTGACGTCAGAGGTTTGTCCGCTTGCGCGAGGCCTCGCGTTAATGTGGTCGTTTACGTGAACTAACAATCGTGATGCTTCTTCAGCCTTTATTACTTTCACTGCATGTTAATTCTGTTACTAATCTAATACTTGTTGTTTGTTAAACGAGTTAGAAATGCACGATGCACTAACAAAAATGCATGAATGCATGCATTGTTGTAGCTTTTAAAGCATGCGTAATGCATGCATTGTTGAGGCTTTAAAGCATGCATGCATGCATTGTTGCAGCTTTAAAGCATGCATGCATGCATGCATTTTTAAAGCTATGTTACTTAATTGTTGGTTTATCTTTTGTCATTTATGTTACTGTATACTGTAAATGATTGTTTATTAAGCTTTTAACGATTAAAAAATCATTTGCATGTAGTTTTGTTTTTCTTTAAGGTGCATCCATGGAAATGAAATGGTTTGGGCTGAATGCTCGCACCTCCTGTTGTTTAATCCATCTCTTCTGTGCTGTGACGCAGCCTGGGCTTTGACATCCACTGTAATGCAGCCAGTAAGGTCAAAGCAGCACATTCATACTGTCCTCTTGTGCTGTCTGTTCAGCCCAGGTCTGCAGGTACGCAGGTGCTGTTTTTGGGTCTGGATGGGGCAGGAAAGACGAGTTTGCTGCACTGTTTTGCTACTGGCAGTCTGGAACAGGACGTGAGTCCCACGCAGGGCTTCAATGCCGTCTCCATCAACAAGGAAGAGCTTCAGATAGAGTTCTTAGAGAGTAAATACATCACATGCATGCGCTTTGTTTTCGAGGTTGTTGTTTTGATGTTTGGTTTAATTGCCTGTAGCTCAACTGGTAGAGCGTTGGTTTAGCAGGGCAAAAGGTTGTGGGTTCAAATTCAATCGAATGTGTAGTTTAAACGCACAACTAAGATGTTTGGTTACATGCGTATGCCAAATGCATAAATGTGAGTTTAACTCGCATTGTGTGATAGTTATTGATGATTAATGGAAGGTTTGGAATTGATTTTGTTAGAATTGAATTTAAGCTTAAAAAAACTGCTGTTGCAGTACAATATAATCATGAAATTAGATCATAAAGATATATAGCATTGTGCTGTATGATTGTCATACCCTTGTGAAAAAGTACCATGGTATTATGATTTTATTACCTTTTAATACCATGGTACATGAATTTCAGTACCACATCAAAACATTATGGTTTCACTGTCTGATATGGTCCCTGTACTAAAGTCACATCACAATACTGTGTTGGAAATAAAAGATGTGTTCTGTGTCATGCAGTTGGCGGCACTGAGAAGCTGAGAGATTACTGGTCGATGTATCTGTGTAAAGCTCGAGTCCTGGTGTTCGTGCTGGACTCTGCTGACACTAAACGATTTCCCCAGGCCAAAGATCATCTCTACCGGCTTCTGTCTGCTGACCCCTGCCTGCCTCTGGTGCTGCTGGCCAACAAACAGGTGAGAGTCTTAATCCCGTCTGAGAGCGTTCTGTCTGACAGATCTCAGGTCAGAAGCGTCTGCTTGGTCTCATGTGAGATTAGGGCACTGAGTCCGTGTTGGTGTTCTCATGGATCTGTTGTTCCATCTGTTTCAGGGGAGACGCTCTTTTAAGTCGACATGAAGTCGTCGTTGATCTTATTCAATTAAGGTTTTTTGACTAGGACAGTTAGTTACCGTTCTGGTGTGAGGAACATTCACATTTTATACTCTAATCAAATCCCACCATTTTGTTTTGTAAAAATGTTTTCTCTCTTAAAATAATAGCACGTTATTGATGTAAAATAGGTTATGAATGCTATTTCAGATGGACTTTGAGACCAGAAACATGCAGGTACACAAACTCAAAAGTACATTGCAAGCATGTTCCTGTTGTACACTCAGATGCATGTTGAGGTGTTGTCATAGTAACAAACTTCTGTACTCAAGGGGGCGCTAGTTATCTTTAAACTCATTTGCCACCACATCAGATGTAACTAACTATGAACATGTTGCCACTTAAACTTAGTCCAAGATAGTCCATCCAAAAATGAAAATCATTTTTCCATAATTTACTCACTCTCATTTCATACAGGTTTGGAATGACATGAGGGTGTGTAAATGATGGAAGAATCTTCATTTTTGAGTGAACTGTCACTTTAATGCTGCTAGAGTGTCTGTGTGAATAAAAGCGCTCTGAATTCATCTGCAGGATTTGCCGGGGGCCCGTGGCATCACTGATATATACGAGGCTCTGGATTTGGGGAACATTGGCGACGGGCATCGAATCAGTGTGATTGGTACTCAAGTGAAGAAGGGCAAAACAGAGACCAACGCTGGTGTGCAGGATGCCCGTGACCTCATCATAGAGATGATGTCAGCATGAATGTTTTTAAAATAGATTTCCTCACATTACAAATGTCAGAATGTCTCAATCCTTCAGGGTTTTATTATCACCAAAGAGTCTTCAATCCAAATATCAACAGAAGTCTGTTTCTGGAGTAATGTAGGTGTTAAAACAGATTAAATAGATTAATATTGCTATCATAATACTCTAAACATTTGTTTCTTTTTAATGTTCCCATAAAACTATATTTTGGGATTTTGTTTGAGCAAAAGATGCCAGAGATAACACTATATTTTAGTGTATAGTTGTGGTTATGGATTAATTTGATACTTTATGGGCCTTATAAAGCTATAATGTCCCTGTTCTTCAGTTCTGGGCTCTTGTTTATTAGTTTATTAGATGCTTAAAATGGTTTACTGTGTAACTGGCTGGTTGGTCACTTCAAATGGGTTGAACTGCAATGTCTGTTTATTAATTTAATCTAACTTGACTGTTCTATCGGTTGTTGGCTTTTTAAAGCCAAAAATCTGATGTCAAGTGAAGATTTAATACATTTTGTGGTGGTATTTTGGTAACCATTAAATATTGCTCAAAGTAATCAAATGTTTTTGTCTTTATTTGTGAGTCATGGTGTCACAAAATCCCCAAATGTTTATTTGCATCATGTGAAATGTCAGTTTCATTATTGCTACAGTCTTATTTCCTGTGTCATTGTCTATTTAAAGTATTGTTTTAGTGACGTCAATGTTACCCAGCGTGCTTTGTAAGTTACTGCCTGGTTTCAGCTTGTTAATAAAAGCAGGACAACGTGACACCTTTTGCTATAGCAACAGCTTCCTTGGCAACAGCTGGTCGCTATTGTGACACAAGCACTTAATTCCCAGAATTCCAGGTGAGGTCTTTCTGTACACGGACAGAATGCATTCCAGTGCAGGTAAAAATCTTCCCTTTAAACAAGAAAAAATGTGCCGAGTTATTGTTTATTGATATATATCTTTTATTTTAAAAGAGCTTGAATATAAGTCTTGTGGATGGGACAGGTATGCAAACAAATTTTATCATTTTGTGCTTTACCTGGAGTTTTCTTTCAACATGCAGACATGCTGATGTATATATTCATTTGCAGGACAGCATTTCTAGCTCAACCTAAGAAATCCAAGACTGTGTGGGCCACAACACCATGGTAAAAACATTGCCTGTACCAGTTAGTTTAACTGGAATATAACCTGCAGTAGCTACCAGTGCTATTAATGAGTGTGGGTTGTGTGTGTGCTCTGTGGTGCAGGATGCTGACATGGGGAAACCAGGAATCAATATGGCCACTGTCTCATTCTGTACTGCGAGCTGTTCCAAGCCCCAGAATTAAGATTCTGGCCCAGCAGAAGAGAGATTTCTCCACCCAGCACGCTGAGCTCAGGTATATACTGCAGTGCAGCACGGAAAGCAGGTCACTGGGTAATACAACAACCAATATCTTTAAGTTCCTCTTTACTGTGTGTGTGTGTGTGTGTGTGTGTGTGTGTGTGTGTGTGTGTGTGTGTGTTGTGTGCTGTTGTGCGTTTACGACAGTGATGTGTGTTCAGCTGCTTCAGCAGGTGTGAGGAGAACACTGAGTTAATAATGAATGAGGACTTAAGGTCAGCATTCAGAAATGTTTTTTAACTCGTTGTAGATAATACAACATTTCTGAAATATTACAAAGACTTAATGCTGGTAAATAAAGGTTGCAGACAAGTGTTGTCACAAAGGTTATGTGAATGGAGCATTTGACCATTAACCTTAATGTTGTGGCCAAAAAGCCCTGTTGACTTTAAGAGAGAAATTATTTTCATGTAACATTTGAAAATGTCAATGAAAGCTGCTTTGCAACAATGTAACATTGTGAAAAGCTCTATAAATACATTTGAATTGAATCTGACAAAACAAAACATGTTTTGTCTCCCACTCACCCTGATCGCTTCAGCATTGATTAGGTCTTGTATACACATTGCTCATTCATAATTTAATGAAATATGCCATTAGGAATAACTAGATTATGCACATGTGAAATGATACTGTATTAATTTAATTATGTCTGTATCTAACAGATGCAACACAGATACACTTCCTGGCCATGTCCATGTATTGATGCAAACTGCAGTTCTTTATCACTGAAATAAATCCCATGAAAAACAGTATTCAGATTTTTCTCCAGTATTCAGGTTTCTAATTTTTAAAGCAAACATTGCTTGACTTCTCTGAATAAGTAGGCTGTGTTGAATTCCATGATAATTTTACAGATAAAAGAGTCCAGCTGGCAGTTTCTAACTCTGTTCTCATCCAGAGTGCATATAAACCTCTCTTATAAAAGTCTGTACTGAGAAATACTAGTGTAATTAGCGTAAATACTCTGAATTATATTTTCACTTGCTTCTAATCTCTCGCAACACTCGTCGATTGTCTTTATTTGAAAAGGCGGAATTGCTCTCGGATGTCAGACATGCCCTCTCTCACCTTCCTGCAGGAAAGAGGAAGAGAAGCGGAGGATGAAGATCTCCAGCCCCACCCACACAGTGCAGTACGAGAACATTGTCAGACTAGCAACTCCTAAAGCTAGATGTAGAAGCTCCCAGGAAGTGAGGTAAGAGGTCACACAAGAGGACATGACCCTGACCAATCTGGATCTCCACAGCACACATTCATGAGCTCACAATGCTTCCAGAACTAAAATTAGCCCGGCCTGAGGCAGCCAAAATCTCAACATCTGTTTTTTCAGTAGCACTGAGAGAGTGTGTGTGTTAGACAATAGACAATTTTCCAACATGTAACTCCTGGCAAGTCTCATGTGCGCCCACAAAAGCCTTCTTTAAATCTTAAATCACAGTGTCACAAATTTAGACCACAACTTTAGAGGTTTTACACAGACTTTGCAGATTTTGTCACTTTTGCTGTTGTGTAATTTTGTTTGCAAGACAAATTCCAGCATCGAAAACTTTGGAATGATAAATAAAGCTGGTAGATTTCTGTTATGTAACATGTTTTAGTTGAGACCACATGCATGTGGAGAAAGAGAAGTGTTTTCAGGCCAGCGGCAGGTCTAGGTGGCATGTTTTGTTTGAAATAAACATTTGATCGAGTGTGCGAGTAATGTTTTTCGTTTCTCAAGATATCAGTGAGATTAAATGGAGAACAAATGTAGACTTCTCTGCGACTTCTGAGTCAAAGTAAAAGAATGGAAAAGAACCATAAGAGAGCTCCATTAAGTCTCTTGAGTTATGGATTACTGCAATTGGTAGAGCATGACGCTTGCCACAGCAAGGTTGTAGGTTCAATCCAAGGCAACATATGTACTGATAAAATATGTATCTTGATAGCACTGTATTTTGCTTTTGGAATTATTATTATTTGGTAACATCTGACCATGTGTCTTGAGCTATGAAAGCACAGTAACGTATTCCCCTGAGGTGTGTGCGCTCCTAAAAATGAAGTTTTCTGTTAGGTTTAGAGCGTGGGTTAGGTTATATTGTTTATAATTATCTGTGTAGTAGTTTATGGAATGTCCCCAGTTAGATAAGTAAATGTGTGCATGGTTCTCCACACTCAGAGTTGTGTGAACATGACTGTCCCATCTGGCATGTAAATCCATGTTTGAGGAATGTGGTCATCACACCCCGACTGCTTCAGTTGTCCCGCCCCAAATCTGACCACCCTGACTTCACCAGCAACAGACAGGTGACATCACTAAAACTGTTCTGGAGCTTATGTCATAACACACGCTGGAGTTTCTAGGCAGTTATGTTCAAACTTTATTGTATATTGAAAAAATCTGCTTGCATTTGATTTTGTGTGTGTGTTGTACTTCAGAACATACAAACGCTGATCTCATATGCAGCTCGGGCGGCCAGGATGACCCCTAGACTAGAGGAACTCTCGCTGCCCAAACTCCGAGAAGACAGACACTTCTATGACCCCGGACGACCAGAGAGTCCAATCCGACCGGTAAGAGAGAGAGAGAGAGTGCACCTACCTATCCAACAAAAAGATAGCTGCTTGATCCATTTGCATCCCTGTTTAACATTTGCTTCTTTTGAAAGCATGGCATAAATTCTCTCTGTAGTTCCAGGGCTGAATTGACACACCTGTGGTTTCAGATGTTGGGTTTGTCTCACAGGTTTCCAGAAGAGCGAGAAATGCCATGGCGAGTGCTCGGATCCGAGCTTTATCTGCTCCTAAACCCCTCTCTAAAGACTACATCCCCCCCAGAGAACCAGTCTGGAGACCCTGAGACGAGAGAGAGACCACAGAACCGAATAAAAACCAAAAAAAAAAGTCTCCAGTGCGTGAAGAACGTTCCGGCACGTGTTATTTGCTGTTCTTTTATTTAGTTGTTTTATCACCTGTTTTTGTTTCCTCTTCAAACATCAAAAGCTCACTGATCCATCTCTCTCTCCTCTCTCTCTCTCTCTCTCTCTCTCTCTCTCTCTCTCTCTCTCTCTCTCTCTGTCTCTCTCTCTCACTGTCCTGCTGTTCTGTGCTCTGGTTTTCTAATCACTGTCTCAGATTTGTTTTACAACACTGTGATTGAAATGAAACCATTATTTCTGGCCTGCTCACAAATCCGTCGGCCTGAAGCAGGACTCTGTTTTCATGCTTGTAATGTTTCCAGTTTTGTTGTCTTGCCGTCAGGTTTCAGTAAGAAAACATTGTGAGGCAATCTCAGATGATCAGCATCTGTTTTCAGGATCACTGTTTTGTCAGCTGTTTTTATATTTCCTTTTGATATTTTTTCTGAATGAAATGATTTTTCTAATCATTTTATTTAGGCCTAAACTGAATCAAGGATTGCTCTCCATAGTGTTTCCTGAATTTATTGGTTAAAATGAGTTGACAGCGGCTTGAATCTTTTATTTTTGTGATCTTACGTATTTACCGTACGAGTGAACAGGATATTTAATGAGAAATGAAGGTGGAGTGGGAGTTGATTTTGTGTTAATCGAGTTTTGTTTTGTATTGACTATAATAGTCAGACTGTGTGTGATTTGTGTGTGTGTTCTTGTAATCTGTATCACTGAAGACCCCAATGATTTGATCCCAAATCATTTCAACTTCTGTTTTTCATCTGTTCCTCTCTCTCTTCTTCCCTTTCCTGCCCTCCTTTCGAAATGTTTTCATTCCCATGATGGTCTTCTAACTCTCCTTCTCTCTCTCTTTGTCACTCTCCCTCTGTCACCCTGTCTCTCTCTCTTTCTCTCTGTCTCTCTATCACTGTCTTTGTCTTTCACTTGGTCTTTCTAGTTGTCACCCTCTCTCTCTTTGTTACTCTCCCTCTGTCACCCTGTTTCTCTCTCTGTCTCTCTCTCTGTCTCTCTATCACTGTCTCTGTCTTTCACTTGGTCTTTCTCTTTGTCACCCTCTCCCTCTGTCATCTCTCTCTTGTCTCTCTCTCTGTCTCTCTATCACTGTCTCTGTCATTCACTTGGTATTTCTCGTTGTCACCCTCTCTCTCTTTGTTACTCTCCCTCTGTCACTTCTCTTCTCTATCACTTCTGTTTCGTCTCTCTGTCTCTCTCTGTCCCTGTCTCTCTCTCTGTCTTATCACTGTCTCTGTCATTCACTTGGTATTTCTCTTTCTCCCTTTTTTTCTTTTTTTTTTTTTCCTCTGTACTTTCTCTCTCTGTCTCTCTATCCTCTCTGTCCACTGGCTCTCTTGTCTCTCTCTCTCCTCTTTTGACTCTGGGGTGACAGATTCCACTCAGGTCTGTTCAGTTGTTATGGTGACACACAATGCCACAGTTCTGCATTAGCCATTTGGATCCAGTAAACAGGTCTGTATTCCTCTCGCTGTCTATATTCGACTGAAAAATTAAATTCAATTTACCAGAAACTGACAGGACGGTGACGAGGTGGGTGTTACACAGGGGAGGGCTTGGTGACATCCAAATTGAAAAGATGATTTTCATGATGTTTGCAATTAAATCTTAATAAAATATTACAAAAACTATTTCTAGGAATAAGTTGCCCTTATGAATTGTTAACAGTAAGACTATGAGGGATTCATATTTTTATAACCTTTATGACATTTTTAATTGCTTAATATTTTTATCAGCCATTTCCTAATGTTGTTGTTGTTTCCAGTTTCAGTGTAGCAGTGTTCTCTAAAAACGTACCCAAACGTGTGTTTGTATGTGGAGAACAGAATCGGGCTCTGTTCAAATACGAATGTTTGTTTTTCCATAGTGGGTGTGGAATGTTTTTTCACACACCACTGCTCAGAAAACACACACACACAAACTACTGCAGTCAGCATCGCCCAACCATCAGTTACGCTGTACAACGTTGCCTGTGCTGTCCATCATTACTTAAGATTTTAATATTTAATGACTGACATCAGCATCTGTTCTGGCCTGAGGCTTCTGTCTCACCGTTTCGGCTAAAACGCTTGTTCCTCCCATGAATTCTGTTGTTTCTGTCACAAGATTCAGTTTCTGCTCCTTTTGATCAGGGATTTATTAAATATCACATTCATGTTCCTCGCGGCTGCAGGTCTCTGTAGAGAGTGAAAAGTGTTCCAGGTTTTCCAGTTCATAAATACTGAGTTTATTCTGGAAGAAAATGGAATTGCTCAATGGTTTAATCTTTCAGAGCTCTCGAGATATATATCTCGAGAGCTAAGAACACTGAACTATTAAATAAAAGCGGGTAGACTCTCTTTGAGTTATATCCTTTGGTCTTGGATTAAATGTTTGAGTTCATACTGAAATCTTTGGCTTCATTGTACATTATGAAATACTGGCACAGAGATCCCGTTTATTTTTTCGGTCGCTTTACAGATGAAAGCGTCGCATATTTTCTCTGTTTTGTCCTGATAAAAAAATGTTAAACAAGGCAAAGTTTGCTAATAACACACTTGAAATAAAACAATACAGACTACGTATTTCTTTATATACAGATGTTTACATTTACTTTATGTATATACGTACATGTAATCGTTAGATATTATTACAAATATATGGCATACATACATTTTGCTTTTAGCAAAAAAAAATAACTTAAAGAATAATAAAATTTTGATCTTTGATTTCTAAAACCAGAAAACATCCTCACCAATAGAGCAAAATAATAGACAGAGAGCTGATCTACTGAAGGAACAGAACACAGACAGAGAACATGAGGAAATGAGGTCTTCTATCAGTCCTTCACTGATCCCAGTTCAGCTGGAAGACCTTCTGATTTCCTCCACTGAGCATTCCTCAACCTGAACCACTTCTATACAGAGAGAGAGAGAGAGAGGCAGGTTAGAAATTGCTCTTGTTCGTAAGAAAGCAAATTCATCATGATGTTTAATAATTCATTTGTGGATTCTTCATCATTTAACAACAGCTATGACTGAAGTTACAGTAATCTTTAACACATTTGAAATCCGGGTAATTATAAGAAAACCAAATGCGGGTAAGAAAACGCAGGTTTGTTTTTCAACTGGACAAAAGAAATCGGAGCTTTTAAATGCACAGAGAACCACAGAATGTGTTTTAGCAGAACGCAAAAGTCTGCGAGTGTGTGTGAGCGAGTGTGTGTGTAACATCAGTTTTGGGTCCTCTGGGGCAGCAGAGCTCTTAGCAGCTTTTACCTCACAAGTGCTGCATCTGTAGAGGATTTGAGGTTGTGATCCAAACACTTCACCTCAGAGGTATCCACCCATCACAGACTGAACTTCTGACACACACACACACACACACACAAAAGTCTGTTTACCAGTGAACACGACAAGCAGGCACGACCGGTTTACACACACAGGAGAGAGATGGGGTGGGTGTGCGTCTCTGTTCTTCATAACACACCCATTGTGTTTAACTTTTCCTAACATTCAAATAATGCAAAGAGGTGATCTTATATGCCCCAGAAAAACACCGAGTTTGTTATTCAAACTTGCTTTCCTCGGGTCATATTTGCCTAAGAAATAAAGCCAAAGACTAGACACTCAGCTCAGCTCGCTGCATGGAAGATTTCACCGGTGGGATGACTCTCATCGCTACTGTGGCATGCATCTCAAAATGAAAAGAAAGAAACTTTAATTGTCATGAAAATGGTCATGAAATTGCACAACTTCCTATTTTCCTTTTTTTTAGCTGTCGAGGGGGATAAAATATGACCGATTTTTTTTGAAATTCAACCCAGTGATGAAATATTCAGACTGTATTTCTTAAAAATGAGTTCATGGTTCGTGTAAAGATGGTTTTCGCAATAATTGTGACAGAAACGGACCACCCTCAAGACGTAATGATTCCAGTAACCCACCTAACAATTTAAGTTGTAAGAACATTTCCAAGTTTCCATTAAGGAACACCAAACTTCACAAAGGGAACATCTGGAAAACGTTAGCCAACGTTCTGAGAACTGTTCCCTGTTGCCCAAACTTTACACTGCCATTATTCCAGTGAAGTTAAATGGCTTCGGACACAATGGGTTGAAGTCGGACACAATAGATGTGAACACGTGAGCTTCTGATCTCCCATCAGAAACGCCACCCTGCTGACCCGAAATGCTGTCATCGTGTTATTTTAAACTGGTGACAGCAAAACAAGAGCCAAAACCATGAAGGAGAAATAAAGAGAGAGAGAGAGAGAGAAGAGGAAGAGAGAGAAGAAAAGGAAGAGGAAGAGAGAGATGAAGAGGAAGAGATAGATGAAGAGGAAGAGAGAGATGAAGAGGAAGAGAAAGAGAGGGGAAGAGAGAGATGAAGAGGAAGAGAGAGAGAAGGGGAAGAGAGAGAAGAAGAGGAAGAGAGAGAAGAAGAGGAAGAAAGAGAAGAAGAGGAAGAAAGAGAAGAAGAGAGAGATGAAGAGGAAGAGAGAGATGAAGAGGAAGATGAAGAGCTGATGAGGCTCATGAAACGTCCACAGGGCTGGACGTGCGTCTCACTGCGCATTTGGTAACTCCGGTTACTCCGAATGAAATGTGTACGTAACTTTAACAATAAAATAATAACTCTTAAAATAAAAGAGTTAAATAAGTCCTCTGACCGCGTACCAACACTGACAAAAACCACTGAAGCTTCCGCCTTTAAATAAAGCAGTAACTCATGCTCGACTGTTTATAACTAATAAAACAGTTTCTGTGTTTGTGAACGTGGATCATGAGCAGGATGATCATGTTTTGCGTCCGATAAATGTGACACAAATGTGAGTCGCATTAGTCCATATAAATTAAATGGATCTTCTTTGTGTTATTAAACCTAAACGCATTAATTATTAATTATAATTATTAATTATAATTATTAATAATTATTGTCATTGTAATATTTCATATTCATTTCGTTAATTAGAGTCACAAACCTAATGTCTTCGACTAACGACGCTCCAATCGACCAATCAGCGCGACGCGGTCCAACAACAACAACAACAACGCTCCATTCGACCAATCAGCGCGACGCGGTCCAACAACAACGCTCCAATCGACCAATCAGCGCGACGCGTGATTTAAACGCGCCGCACGCACAGCCGGGGGACTCACCGCCGTCTGGTCCTCGGACAGCCCGCACTCCGCCGCGATCAGCATCAGCGTGGCGTCGTCCGGATGTTTGCTCACTTTCGTGAAATTCTCCTCCAGGACTTTGATCTGATCCTCCGCTAAATCCATCCCGAACCTCGCGTTCGCGTTCGCCGTCATGGTTCCTCTGCAAACACACAGATAACGCAGCTCGAGTGATTCACGGGGACGCATGCAAATGAAGTCCCGTATAAAGTTTCAATCACCAGCGCTGAAAACAGACGAGAGACCCACAGACTGCAGCCCAGCAAATAAAGTTCAGCCCTAAACGCCCCCTTCTGATCTTAAAGGCACAGAGGAGGTGTGTGTGTGTGTGTGTGTGTGTGTGTGTGTGTGTGTGTGTGTGTGTGTGTGTGTGTGTGTGTTGTACCTGCTGTAATGATGTCCAAACTCCAACTGCGCGCTCTCTGATCATTCTGACCATTATGTAATGCCCCCGGTGACGTCACAGCGTGACTGAAGAGTGACGTCAGTGTTTACCTGCGGCAGGTGTGTGGCTGGGGCTTTTCAAAGCTTTCCATCGTCCAGTCCACATTAAAAACAAAAACCAAATTGCATTTGGCTTGAAGGGTCGTAAAGCCAAACGAATTCCTCCACTTGGTTTACAAATTTTTACAAATACAAATACACAAGTTGTATTTGTATTGTAAAGTATTTGCACGCGTTGTTAAAAGAGTCAAAAGTCTCTGTCAGAAAACACGGGGCCAAAGACATGAAGTTTATTATACTTAGGTCGTGGGTCTAAACCAGCTATCCATAAGTCAGTAATATCAGAGCTAGTTTGTATATGCAGACGCACGGATGTACATGTTCTTTCACCGAGTATCTCTGGTGTTAGATGTGCCGGGAGCTGAGAGCTGGATCTGTGTTGGGTTCATGTTGTAAGAATGCTGATCGGTGTGTTTGGTGAGGACAGATACATCATCTGTCATGTAATGAAGACACATGCCATAGGTATGAGAAGCCTGCAGGGTATGTTTTACTGGAGAATTGAAGGAAAATCGACCTTTTTGTTGTGGAGGGAGAGGCTACTGTGTGGTGGTATGAGAAAAGCCCAGCGGTTGGACTGGTGAAGGAGGTGGGAAGTGAGGGGGCCGGGGGAGTTAACCACACCCCCACAAACAAACCACTGAACTTCTGGTTATACATCACTGTATGTGTTACAGAAGCTTAAGAGATAAAACACACACACACACACACGTTTGACTGTAACTCAGGGCTACAGGTTTGCTCAAATCTGAGGTATGAGTAATGACTGTCTCTCATTTCCTTTGCCATGAATTATGGTCAGTGTATCAACTGCTTTCTTTTCTCTCTGCATTTTCTACTGTTTTCTCTTGCCTTAGGAGAGGGTGGTGAGTTGTGTAAATGACTCAGAGTTTGGTTTGGTGAGGGTTTTCTGAAGAGGTTTGGATAAAACAGTGCCCACACTTGTTCCTGTCAGCACAGGCCCTCTTTCTGGCCCTGTATCACACCCACAGGGGCATGTTTCTCCCTGACTGCACATAATGAACCAATTTAATGATTTAACACACCCAAAAAACTGCTCTGTGTGCTATATAATGAAGTTTTATAAACAGTTCACTGCTGTGAAAAGCCATGACACGTTTAACATACTAATATACTAAACTGTGACTGATGGACAGAGAGACAGACAGAGAGACGGACAGAGAGACAGACAGAGAGACGGACAGAGAGACAGACAGAGAGACAGACAGAGAGACAGACAGAGAGACAGACAGACAGATAGGGTTAGACAGACAGACAGATACATTCTTCATTAATCCCCCATGGAAAATTAGTAAAAATAGTTAAGTATGTGAAAATCTGTCATGTGTGTTTCATTGTAATTTTCAGATGAGGTTTTGGGTGCAGCTTTTTGACTTGTCCAGTCAGAAACAATGTGACAGGGAGGAGACAGGAGGAGATGAGAGGAGACGAGGTGAGCACATGCAGGATTATTCTGTAGAAAAGTTAGTCACAGAGAGAGCGACTGTTAGTAGGATGGGTGGAGAAGACAAATTATGCAAAATATTATTTCATAATCAGAAAATCAACAAACATTCTGAGACACTAAACATTGAGGTTTATTATAGACTACTGAAATACTTTTTCTTCAGTGATGCGTGGTTCAACATCTTCAAATCCAGGTGATGCTATCTTGCATAAATTAATACAATTTTACCACGTGAAATATAATTTGTAATATAAATAAAAACTGAAAGTAACTGCTCAAATGCCTTTTTATTTTTCATGTTCGTCCCTGCTCAACCATCTATGCTGCCTTCAGAAACTGATCAGATGAAGGTATCTTCAGTGACAGGAAGTGAAGTAAACATTGGATTCGGATGCATCCTGATGCCTTCCTACCTTGTTGGAATGCATCCTTTCTGCCAGCAGCATTTTTCAGATTTGGGAAGCAGCCCCTGAATGGAACCAGTCTGATGTGCACACATGCTGTGTTAAGATCTAACAGCCTCAGTGGAAAACTGCTGGTCACACGCTGGTGGAACAATAGTCAAGAATCATGAAAAGACACACTGACCAAATGGCACATGGCTGTTACATAACATTTCACTTGAATAGATCCACTGAACATCTGGCCCAGCACCAACCAGAGGAGGGAGGGAGGGAGGGAGAGGGAGAGAGAGGGAGAGAGAGAGAGAGAGAGAGAGAGAGAATGGCATCTGGGCTGGCATGTATAATAAGGGGGAACTATAATTTACATGTACCATAAATGGATTTAAATGAATTTAATTGATGTGGTTTATGTGTGTTGACAATGTGTGTGTGAGACAGAGAGAGAGAGTGAGGTTTTAAGGATATCATGTACTTACCAAGACATTGTACTCAATCATTAACTCTAAATGGAGACTGTATGCCCAGTGCCCTGTTAAACACAAAATAGTAGCAGCTATTACATAAAACTTGATATATATATATATATATATCTCAATTCTCCTCTCGTCCTGTCATATACTTCTTATTTAATGCTTATTGACTCATGAAGCACCAATAATCGCGTGTGTTGGTGTACACACAGGTGTGTCAGTGTGTGTTTGGTAAATGAAAACACAATTCTGTCATGTGCATCTCATGAGTCATTCTGTATCCAGATGAAAAACAAGACAAATCTGTATGCACATAATTATTGTCTACTGTGCAGGGCATATCCGGAAGGTTTTTATTACAGGCTCTTTGGAAAAATTACCATTAATTTTTATAATTGACTGTTATCTCAGACAACAGACTTCCTACATTGCTGTGAAAGTTTTATGTATCTTGTATCACTCTACACTATTTTTCTGTAATTTATGTCTATAGTTATAGCAATTCAAAGGTTTGCAATAACTGACTGACTGTATATTATTTTTATTTAGAAGAATCGTAAAGATTCAAAATTTAGAATTTCAGAATTAAATTCAGAATTTAAAGACCACATAAGGACTGCAAAAACAGCACAGAAACACTAATGACAATGACACACAAAACTACTAATTATGTTTGTTTAAAGAAACAGGGAGGGTTTACTGACCCCTTAAGACAATCTTGTCCATTGTGAGGAAGACCTTCTAAAAAAAAGGAGGAAGACCAGTTCAAAAACACAATCTTCCCTTGTTTCCTGTGAAACAATACATATTGTACAGAGACAGGAAATGCCTGCAGTTTTCAGCATCCAGCAGCTTTAATCAACAACAGTTTGTGTATGTAAATGTGTGGCACATACAAAACAAATCAGCAAAAGAACAAACACACTGAATTAATGTGATTATGCAAGATTTTCCAGTGGATGAAACATCTCTGTGCATGTTCTTTAACACACACTTAGATGTGGAAAAGAGCAAATGTGGTCATTTATCTGGGCAGGAGAAAGTGTATGACATCATTTCCATTAAATATCAATGTTTTGTAGTGGAAAGCAGTTACGGCAACAGAAGTGTATGTGTGTATTTGTGAGGACCAGTGTGAGCAGTTAGACAATCAGAGTGAGGACAAAGAGAGTAAAGTGAGGACATTTTGGCCCTTTTAAAGGGCTGTTTGAGGGTTAAGACTTGGTTTTAGGGTATGGTTAGAATGAGTTTCTGTACATACTGTACATACGTGTGTGTGTGTGTGTGTGTGTTGTAGAGCACTCTGAAGAGAGGGTGGGATCTTATGGTTGCAAAGGTAGCTTTCTATTGCTAGCAAATTGCCTACCTTACTTTTAACAGTAACAATGAATCAATAACTAAACATCGGACGCGATCTATATAACCTTATTAAAAATCATACACAGCATTAACGTTTTACTACAATGAAACATGCCATGTAAGTCCTCTGGGATCACTTACAAATCAGAATCAGTATCTGACGCACTGAATTGAGTCGTCCACATGGACCAGATGTCCTAATGCTACTACACTGCCAACAATAAACTCCCTGTGTGCCTTCCCAGACCTCCAGAAACCCAATATTTTCATTTTTTCATTTTGAATCCATGACACCCTGATAATCACTTAGATGAGAACAAAAACCTCATTTTGACATTCTTTAATCTCCATAAGAATGATAATTGTTTCTAGAAAAAAGCTACAATCATGAAATCCATGAGCTATGCTTAAACATTCGAGGGCCAGACGGGGCCGTGAAGGGCCATTTTTGATGTTAATGATGCATCACATGAGTTCTGGACCAGCATGAGTTTGTTAGATGATTGTGTGTTGGTCATTACCCATGACTGCGCAAATGAAACCCTTATCTCACTCTTCAACATAAACTGTCTCCATAAGCATTATGCAACGAAGCACAGGAAAAGATCTTTACACACTGAATATACAACCCTGTAAGTGGTGATTGGCATTTACGGGTGGTTGACAAAGGTGTTTGTTAAAACTGCAATCCATAACTTTTACCCCTCTATCAGATCTCTGTTTGAAACATAAAATTGCAGGTTACTTCACATACTTTTCACTACATATGTTGAAGTTAAATGAAGCCAAACTGACGTTTCCTGGGAAATCAGACACAACAGCTCAAATAATAAATCATTATTATAAATGTAGTTGTGAGTCGGGGTAAGATAAGAAGATCGTGTTGAACACTCATCTGTCATGTACTTGCTCAATAACTGATTTTTGTTCATTTTTAACTTCAAAAAGTTACAGGATTGCAGCTTTAATCTTTGCTGTGGTTCATTATAGGGTTTCACTTCTACTTACTAAGATGAAATTAAAGTGTTAAATTTTCCTTCTGTTGTTCTCTATTGTTAAAGGCTTTTAAGAACAGGAAAATATCCTTTTCCTTTTCTTTGATGATTATCTGTCGGAAATCTGAATGCATTACACCCTCATGATGAAACATTCGATTATAATCTAATTTTAGATTGTATACGTGGTAGTGAGATTAGAGAAATTCTATTCTAAATTCTAATTCTACATTAACGTGCTAATTTGCTTAGAGTTAAGCTAGTACCTCACCAAAGAACTGAATTTTCTGATTATTGCTATTATGTTTAATAAAATAACATTTTAATCATAATTCACATTGGGTCTAAAGAAGGTTTGTACCTGTATTCACAGCGATGCCATAGAAGAACAATTTTTGTTCCCTAAATAACCATTCAGTCGCAGCTTCTTAAAAATTATTTTTTACCTTTTCATAGCCTAAAGAACCTTTTGTGAAACAGAAAGGTTCTTTAAATATTAAAGGTTCTTTATGGAACCATACAGCCAGTCTAAAGAACCTTTTTCCACTTTAAAGAACCTTTTGGAAAGAGAAAAGTTCTTCAATGTTAAAGGTTCTTTATGGAAAACATGGTTCTTTTATGACATCACTTAGTCTAAGGAAGGCTAAATGTGCCATCCTGTCGGCCACTCCGGCCATTTCAAAATTTTAGAAACGATTACATTCCACAACAAATATTTATATGTGCCTGCATATACAGAAATGCAAAATCGCAAACATCATAAATAATGTTTAAGATTTACTTGTATTTGCATTTACTCCTGAGGTTAACAAACAGTATTTAAACTTTAAACATCCCATTTCACCGATCGAGTTTTGGGTCAAATTTGTTAAAACTGTCATGAAATTAAGCACCCAAAATGAGAATTATTCTTTCATTTTATTCAATAAGCTTGTCATAAATTATAGTTACAAAGTGAGAGTTACAAAGTGGATGCAACATCTGTTGGCGGCCTGATTTATTTTCTCAAAGAAAACAATGAGCTTTCAGCGAGGAACATCAGCTTCATTAAACGAGCAGCTGAGGAGACAAACAAGAGAAAACGGGAGACGAGGGAGAGAGGGGGTCAACAGATACTGCCGAGTTAGATGAAAACAGATGATCAGTATACCATTACAACAGATTCACACGTCTCACAATTCACATGACAAAATCAGGAGAGGAAAACGAACGAGAGCGAAGGCAAGAAACAGGAAGCAAAGAAAAAGGGCAGATGAGTAATGAAAAGCAAAATAAAGAAAGAATAAGAGCAGTTTATGAACAGACGGACAGATCAAATATTGCAAACAAAGCGCTGAGTGTACTAAGTGTAAAAAACAAACCAAAATAAATGCTTTGACTATGATTCTGCAGATGGAAAAAAAATACAATGTGAAACCTAAAGGGCAGAAGTTTTCCTAAAGGCAAATGGAAAACTTTTCTTCAAGCTGAAAACCACTGTTGGGCTCCAGCGATCCACGATGGCTGAATATGAGTAAACACAACAGGACTGACTGACAGCTTGTTCAGCGTCTCTGTGTGATCTGTTCTACTGCTACTCGTCCTCTGCTCTGCAACTTTCATTTCTCCATAACAGTCCAGTATTCATTCATTCACCTTGTTAAACATTGTATATCTGTAATTGTCTTTAAGAACTTCCACCTCCCCCACTGGAACCACAGGCTATGATTGGTCGGTGGGGTCGGGGGTGTGTCCTGTCTCTCTGCATTTCAATCAAAGTGCTCCCTGCTAAGGTTGAGCCTTGGAACAGAAGCTAGCCGTAAAACTGGAGCTGGTTCTATAGGGGGTTCTCCGGTTCTACTTGGACATCTGCTGCTGAATGTGAAGCAGGAACTCGTAATAAGAGAAGGCAGATTCAGTGCGATCTTCCACTAGATGCTGGAAAAAACTGCTCTTCACAGACGCATCATCCCTAAAGAAAAAGAGAGAGACGAAGGGAGACAGAAAGGGAGAGAGAATGAAAGAGAGACAGTAAGAAAGAGAGACAGAAAGAGAGGTAGAGAGAAAGATGGAGACAGAGAGAGGCAGACAGAAATACAGACAGAGAGATGTAGAGAAAGAGAGAGAGATACATAAAGAAACAGAGAGATTTCTTGATTAAATAATATCTCAGTATAGTAAAGCAGAACTTGACTTTATCCATCAGAATTTGTAGATGAGACTGTAGATGACTATGATACTTTGACTCATATTTATTTTTTAAGTTGTGAGGCTGCAGTCTCTCATTACAGTTAAACATGGTGATAACTGTTATTTGTCTGAGAATAGCTCAAATGACCTTCAAATGTTTCGATCCCTTTAACAATCCCTGATAAACAATCAGACCAGAAAATAATAATAAGGCAGTTTAAAGTGTCACTGTGATTTCGTATTATATTTAAAACTCATTAATGTTGAGAGAAATGTTGAAGTGAACTCCTACTAACACAGGTTTCATAACCATCCGATAATCTAAAAAAAACCCAGAGGAATGTAATGACTCCCACTGTGAGAGGAGATACGAAAACACACAACCGTCCCATAGGACCAATATACTGCTCTGTGTGGCTATGAATTACAGGGACAGAACAAAACAGAAATTGAGAAATACACAGAGCTATGCTAAAGGTTGAATTAGGAGGAATAGAGTGAGCAGACGTACTTCACAACATAAAAAGCAGGATGGAAGGTTCTAGACTCCAGCAGCCAGGAAATAAATGCTCGAGTCCTCTCGGAATACGTTGTCTGCAGCTCCGGAATTTCTGTCTGTTAAACCACAAAAGCAGTTGTTATCTTTTATTCCCAAATGTATCTGTTTTCAGTCTGTAAGATGACGGCTACATGCATGTGCCGGGTTTATAGTGCCTGGAATGTTTGGAAGCTGTCCACAGAGTTGCGCTGTGGTTTAGGAAACTGGCTTTGGCGTGCAAGTGAAGTGAAATATGAGGTTTAAATCTGTATTCATACAGAACTTTTTTAAGGAACAATACGCAGCCCACACGTCTCCCAAAACTGAGATAAAGCCGACCAACAGTGACGCCTCTGAAAATGACAAACAAATGAGCAAAACTAAAAACACCTATCATAAGTTTAACTTGCAGAATACTGAGTAAGAATCAATATGTGCACATGGCCGGTCACATGTGGTGAGGTCATGGTTGTGATGTCATGAGAATGAAAATTTAGGGTGTTTTCAATGAATAATCTGGGTGGACGGGATGAGTTTTTGACTTGTGAACACACAGTATGTCTAACACTGTACATCAAACTCTTACCTAAAAAAACAAGAAGAATCTATTTATTTTAAAGCTGAAATCTAACCATCTAATCTATCTATCTATCTTTTGCCTTTCTATTGCCATCTTTGCCTGAAACATAAAACTGCAAGTTGCTTGGGAAGTTATTTTCTTAATGTGGATGACAAGTTTAAATTCTAAACTGCTGTAAGAACAACATACAAACGCTGCATCATCTACAGTACCTGGACATGCGATATAATAGCTGGATCTTCTTTCTGTTTACAGATGTGACGTAACTACAAGAGAAATGTGACGTAACCTCTTCCCGACAAGACAGCTCAAATTATGAATCATTATTATCAAGGTAGTGTTGTGAATCGGATTAATGTAAAGAGATCTGTCATGTACTTGCTCAATAACTGAGTCATCTGCTCAGTAACTGTTTATTTTTAACCAAAGGTTACAAAATGCAGCTTTAAGAAATAGAAATTGTTTTTTATTATACATTCAAGACAGGTACAGAAACCCTGCACACACAGGCACACACAGACACACACACACACACAAGACACAGGCACACACAGACACACACAGACACACACAGACACAGACACAGACAGACACAGACACAGGCACACACAGACACAGACACACACAGACACAGGCACACAGACAGGCACACACAGACACACACACACACACACAGGCACACAGACACACACTCACCATGTTGGGCGGTATAGATGTGTAGCTGGGGCAGCCCAGGACGTCACGCACAAACATTTCGTTACAACACTTGCCCACCCACAGATACATCACCTGCAGGAGAAACAGAAAGAATCAGAGGTGTACAGAACAGCTTGGAGGTGAGCAGAGATCCTGCAGAGATGTTCTTACATTCCCACAGTCCATCAGAAACGCTCCCTCTCTAGTGAACTTCTCTGCCGTGAGCTGCAGTAACGGTGGCTGAGGGATCACAGAGTCGTTCAGATGCAGCGCCCCCTAGAGGAAACATACCACACTCAACAATCCACTCTATCCCAAAATATATGCCTGAAACATTCTTAAGCTTTTCCAGAATAATATAAGTTAGCTGGAAAATGTCTTGAGAACGGTCACTTATTGTGGGGGTATCATTAATCTCTTGAGGTAGCTTTAACAGCACCTAGTGTTAATTTAGTGGTTTGAACTAAAAAGACGTTTATATTTCAGATGAGGGCTTTAGTAAGATTTATCCTTTAATTAAGACATTTTAAATGAGGAAATCGTGTGATTCTCTTGGTGAGTTCCTATGGCATTGTATGTTTGTGTTTGCATATGTTATATCCAAGTGTGTCTTTCTGTTAGCTGTTGATCCAGAGAGATTTACAGAACAATAATCACTTCTGCAGATGAATTAAATGGCTGGTACTGCCTGAGCAGTATGGGATTAAGTTCTGCCCAGAGGCAGACGGATGACTGAAGTGATGAGAGATATGAAGTGTTTGGGATGGACCTGCTAAACAGAACACACCCTGCAGTGTCCAATGTTACCTGTTCAGTCATGTTGTCGATTCTGTAGAGGTCTGGATGAATCATCCGCATGATCTGATGCAATGGCTGACTCTTAAACTCACACATGGAGAAGACTCGCTCGTCCAGACGTGTGCTGGTCCCGGTGCGCAGAGCTTTCTACACGCGACACACAACCTCACACATGAGCCTCTGGACTTTCTTCCAATGTCTTTATTACAGGAATTTTGGAAACTTGGAGAATTTACACGAATATATGGGAATTTTGGTACACAGATAAAGACGAGTCATATGTCGAGGCAAATGTTTGTAATTATGTTTGTATATGATTCAGTCTGTAATTAATTCCCAAAATTCCCATAACATTCCAATTTGGAACATTTCCAAAATTCCCCAGCTTTGCAACATTGACACTAATATACCTACATACACATCACTACAAAATTTTACTTGTTAAACAGTTTATAGGCTTTCAGTTTTGAGTCTTGGAGAGTTCAAAGTGTATTGAGTTGGTAAAGATTAATTCATGATCTGACAGGTAAAACATCTTTGTGGGAGTAATCTTTTCCTGAAATGAGTATAGTTAAAAACAAGTTTCATTACAATATTTATTATTAAAGCAAAATATGCTGACAGGAAAAAAAACCCTGGTCATCACTTTGAACTGAACCCCTGACTCCGTGCGTGTGTGTGTACAGCGCCCCCACCTGTTTGAGCAGAGCCAGCACATACAGAGGGAAGAGACGCAGGACAGCAGGGGCGATCAAACCGGATGGCTGAATGTTTGAGCCATTAGCACGATACGCTGCTAAACAATCCACCACTGCATTGACTAATGCGTCTCTTGCATCAGACAGACTTGAGGAGACAGAGCGATCGATAGCTGCAGAGAGAAAGAGAGAGAGTGTATGTAGTTCTATAGCTGTAAATACTGAAGTCTGAGGCTGTCAGCATATGTAATGCAACTGTTCAAGACAAGAATAATGCAAATAGGCAAAGAAAAACAGCTGTACATTAATGCACACTGTATTTAGTGCACACTGCACTAAAATAAAATGTGTCGATGGCTGTGTGCATGTGTTTTCTGTTTCTGTGTGTGTGTCTGCTCACCCATGTTGGCCAGCAGGCAGGTGATGGCCTGAACATCTGCTCCAGCAAACACATCACTCAACTGACTCACCACAGGCAGACACAGTGTGTGCACTCTGATTCGACGTTTACCTGTCAATCATCCATAAACACCACCCAGATTCCGTCAATTAATGGGCTTGCCACGCCCACCATTCACCTCATATTTGTCATTCCCAAACAAAAAAGGTTTGAAAACAATTTACAGCGATATTTATGAATATAGAGGCAAGAAAACAAACAATCACAATCCAGATCTGGACTACTGGATTTGGATTCAAACTGGTTCACCTTTGCTGGAGGTGTACAGAAGAGCCGCCTGAAAACACACCAGCGACGTGTCAGCTAAACTCTCATCGATGGACATCTGCACGGCGAAACCCGAGTCTGGATTCACATTGGCTAGAGACAGCAAATCAGTGGAGCGCACAAAGAAGTTGCCATGGAAAGTGTGGATGGACAAGCCTGTCGACCAATCAGAGAAAGTCATTTAAAACTGATGTCCACATGTCTAACAACACCTGTTTCCAGGACTGGCTAACCGTGTCCCTGCCTCCTCACCTTTGGTGCATCTGATCCTCATGACAGCTTCAAATCCGATCTTTCTGGTGAGGTAACGCTGAAGATCTTTCTGGAACTTCTGTCTCTGTGTTGGGTTGTGAAGGTGATGGAAAGACGGATAGTAGAAGACACTTCCTGCTGAGTATTTGGACACACAAGCTGCACGAGATGGAGGAAAGAGTCTCGTCTCAACATCAGGCCACATGTGAGAATGAGAAAGAACGCTGTGTGTGTGTGTGTGTGTGTGGGTACCTAAAGAAGCCAGATCTGAGTACTGAGAGCTGAGTAAGAACAGATCCACTCCGATCTGCTGACCAGAACAATCCAGAGCCAGTTTCTTATAGAAGTCTGTAGCAGGACCCAAATGCTGGACATTCTGAACACACCAACAAAATCACATTAAACTAACTCTCCTTTAAACACAAGATGAGAAGTTTATGGTCACACGTTTAAGTGTTTAGAGTGTTAAGAAATGAGTGAAGAACTGCAATTTATTTTTAGGAATGAATTCCTGTGGAAAGTTACCTTAGTGCTGGACCTTTGGTTGGGGTCTTCTCGTGACTGCAGGAGTCCGGCGCCGAGCGTGGGCAGCTGGGTCTGAAACACAGAAACTCTGCCTCCCGTCGGGGACATGAGTTTATATGCCGCCTGTAGAGCCGGACCCAGAGCACTCTGAGTCTCACGGGTGTGTGTGAACATCCCCGGCAGACAGTTTAACAGGTCCTTCACCAGCTGCATACACACACACATTGAGTTCTCATGTTTAATGGGGACATTTCATACACCCTGCACTAACCCTCCCCCAAACCTAACCCTCACAGAAAACTGCTATTTTAGATTTACACACACACACACACACACACACACACAGAGATATGAGCGCTCTCTCTCTCTCTCACACACACACACACACACACACACACACACACACACACACACACACACACACACACACACACACACACACACACAGACATGAGCTCTCTCTCAGTCTCACACACACTTGACAGACGTGATTATTCAGTGAGAGTGTGAGAAGGTTCATACCTCTTTACTCTCTTTGAGGTTTACCAGCAGACTGTCGTGTGTTGGGATGAAAATATCTAACAGAATCAAACACACATTTTTAATCAGAAATCAGACATGAGAATACAGCTGAGCTGAAACATCAGAAACACACAGCTGTCAGTGTCAGCTTAACAGCATTTATCTGTTCAGCAACAACAGGAGCTGTTGAGTCGCTATGAAAAGACAACATTTGGGAGAGACAAAATTGTTTGTTTAAATGAACAGGCATCACTTGCTATTAGGGTGATTTTTACACTCTATTTAACTGCTGCTATTTCAATGGCACCACACGTATAAACCAGATAAACAATTTTATTTTGTGTTGATGAATTAAAACAGGAATTACCATCAATATCAGAGACCACCAGCATCTGTGGTTGAGACAGACCCTCCTGCAGGTTATAGAAATGAACGGTGCTGTCAAACGTCACAAACCCGATGCGTGTGCGTGTATCCCCTGGCAACCTGACACAAACACATACATGTTTACTTACCTATCTAAATGAGAATATTCCATTCACTTTGTTTAATACACAGTAGTTATAAACACTCTAACCCCAAAAACCTTCTGCATTTTAGGTAAAAAAAAACTTGGTTTACTTTTCCAGGTTGTCCAGTAAGGACTGACAGAACACAGTCAGGTAGCCAGACTCCACAGCATTATGAGATACGTCCAGCACGAACAGGTACACAGCAGGCTGAGGAGGCCTCAGCTAGAGACAAAGAGAAAACAGGCATAAGTGTCAGAGAGTAAGAGATGAACAGTCAAGCTCTGACACACACACTCACATTTGTTTCACTATATTTGTGAGGTCTTTCCTAAACCTCTACACACAAAAAAACACCCACAAACTTAGACACAACACACACTTGTGAGCGCACACAAACACACACTCACTCCCTCTCACACACATACTGGTTACCCTGTTGTAACCAATTTGATCATCATTCTAAATATTTCAGAGGCTTGAAAAATTAGGAATACTAACCACAGCTTTGTTAGACTTTACACGACTTCAGATATTTAAACTGATGTAAAGACTATGGTAAGTGGAGACTCCTGTAAAATCAAGTTGGATTCCCAGGGAACACACATACTAATAAAAAATGTATAACTTAAAGGCACTGTAAGCAGCTTTGAATAAAAGCGTCTGCTAAATGCATAAATGTAAATGTAATGTAGACATGCCTGATAAAGACCTTATTGGCATATGATGCACATAATACACACACTCTCCTATTTGATCTGTGGGGACCTTGCAACAACAATGTTATGTTACCAATGACAAATTATAAGCATTTATATCATACGTCCTCAGATTACATTTGTTCCTTTGCATTTAAAAAGGGCTCCATCCACAACTAAGCAGAATTCAAACACACAGTAGCAGTAAAACAGTGTCAATATTTGAAATTTAGCTTTGATTGGTGTTCATATGCAGCGAGACCTGCAAATGGTGCATAGATTCACTCTTGCATAGAGCCCCAAGTGTTGTATATGTAGTTATCTTCACAACATGCAGAATGTTTGGTTTGATTGATGTTGATGATAATAGCAGTGTGATTAAAGTGAACGGCTGTAGCAGTTAAAAACATTCACTATTCACATCGAATAGTGCAACGAATTATTGCCTGGATATTTCCCAACCCATATCAGACACAGAAATGAAACCTTTAAACTTTTCCAGCTGAGACTACTCTCTCTTTAACTGGAACAAGGTTAAGTGTTTAATCACAGCCAGCCAGCCATCAGCTACTAGTTCACCGCAATAATAAATCTACGAGAAACTATTAAATGAACCTTAAGACATCAACACGGATTTAACTTTTAATGAGTTCATCTTTACAAACGTAACAAACCATGTTATAGTTTTTTTTATATACTTTTATACAAAAAACAAGACATTCGAATGTAAACAAAAACTAAAGGTCAAAACTCCATCAGAACTTGCAGAACATTAAAGTCGCCATGAAACGGAAGTTATGACGGTCATTTCTTCCCTGTGGTGATGCATATCCAATTGACAGGATGGTTGGGAGCTGAAGGGATAGAAACTGCCTGATCATTGGACAGTTAATATGGCCCCGCCCTCACGTAGAGACATACATCATCAAGAGAAGACATGTCGTCTTGAAGGGGAGGTTAATGTTTCTGATGAAAGATTATGAGGGCACGTGAATTTTAAATTATTGAAGTGTACATTTTACAATAGTACATTTTCTACTAGTATAGACTTCATGGTGAATTGTATTGTTAGACTTATTATTTTTTAAGCATTTCAGCTTTTCAGACTTGACATGGCCATTGTCAGTAATGATAAAACAAACTGTAATCGTGTTTAACATGGTGACACCATATTTGTCACCCATGCCACTAGTACAAAATTATAGGTCTAACAATAAATTTAAATATTTATTAAATATCGTACAAGTAATAGTTACATTTCCTACAAGTTTAGCTTGAGTTTCGACCTCTTTGGAAGCAGTGTAGGTATTTACAGCACACCTTCACCTACCTCAAAAGTGCATGGGAAAAAAAGACTCATGTAAAAAAACTGCCATACCAGAGAGCTGGTAACGGTCACATTATCTGCACTGCAAACTCTTTTTATAGGCTGTTATGCGATTATATATGAAGAATTTCAGGTTCTTCCAGTCTCGGTTCTTTAAGGCTTCTGGTTCAGCCTTTAAACACTTCTCACAGTCACTCTTCACTGGTACAGTACAAGATGTGATGAACTGCATCATGTGTCGTTCTGCCGCCAGCACCTCTGTCTGCTGCCACGGATTTTTCTTCTGCGTAGTTTTACCTTAAAGTGGTCAGAAAAACAAAATATATTTAAAGATTTCTACATTGTCATTTGGACTGAAATGATTGGAAAAATATAAAGATATTTAGGATCAATTTATTCGCTGTTAAGCACATATATTGTGTAGTCTTCAAAAAGAAACGTTACATCTGATCACTGTTGTGAGAATGTTTATACATTCATGAAAATATTTTCAAACTAAACTTTCAAGAACAATTACAACTGTAAAATCACTTTCTACAAATTACAATTTTACAATTGTGAAATTACAACGATTCAAAGGTTCGTTTAGCTCCTTTTTCCCATGTGGCTTCCATTCCTGCTGCTGCTATAACATTTGTCCATTTCTAGTTTTAATTTGTACATTGACAGCACATCTCCAACAAGACGCAGACATAATCATTTCCGAGATTCAAAATGTGTAAAGTCACACCTTTGGAAGAAGGCCTCATAGCACTGACTCCTGCAGGCATCTCTTCATCTGGTGTCGGTTTTCGTCTCTTGGGTGGAGGAGGCATTTCATACCTCATGGCAGGAGGAAATGTCTCCTCTGCTACTGGTTCTGTGGAAATGATCATAATTCATTAAACATTTTCAGAACGAGCTACTTTAAATGTACTATAGAAGGCAAACAATACACAACTTTATTTTCTGTACTAATGGTTTTAAATTAGTCCATAAACGTGCAATAAACCATGAAGTGTGCATTTGTGACCCAGTTTGTGAAAACCCGGCTCAAGTAATTTTTTGCTAAATATTTTTCTACATAATGTACATAATTCTACATTTCGCATAATGTAAAGAACATTCTGTGAAAATATAACCTTGATATCTTTAATACTGCCTGCGTAAGACCATGTCAAAGACTGAAATCAGAGTGAAGTGACTTAAAAAACACTCTGATGCTCCTAATCTCATCATTAGATTTGCAAGTATTATTCAACTACATATTATTCATGTAATGAATGGATAACGTTTGTTAATTTAATTTTCTGTTCACTAACACTTCTAATATTGACCCAACCAATAAGTCCATGTAAACATTCTCTGAACACAGTCAACATGCTATAATGATCAAAGTTCTGAACAACATTCTTCAGGAACTTTCTGTAGATTGCAAGATCTTCAGCAGGAGGTCCTAACAGTACGTATTGTTTGTAGCCCTTTTATCTTCCGATATAAAGTTCTCTCCAGCAAACAGAACTTTTGGGAGAATATATAATTCTTAAAAGGGTCAAGATTCTTTGAAGACCAACGAGCTGGCATCACTGCTGAAGAATTATGCTACATTGCTGCCTTCAATAAATTCAAGCTTACTAATGTATCAGTGTATATCTAAGTAATTTATTAAATTATAAGTAATTTTACACATACAAACCACCCAATGACTGAACACAGCAAGACCTAACACGTCTCCATATGACTGAAAACTATAAACAAAGGCTGTAGTATTGTGGTATTTTGACAGAAGTACAAACCAACAACAGTAGATGAATAGTGTCCTTCCTGAGTGGTCCTGTCTTCCTTATCACCTTCCAGAACTTTTTCTGTGGAGGTTAAAAGACAGCTTAACAGTGTGATTTAGCAAAAAAAAAAAAAAAAAAAAAAAAAAGCAAACAGAAAATAACTGAACTAAACATACCATCAGGGTCTATCCCAATTTGATCCAAGTTCTTGCCATGGAACTCAGTTAATCGTCCTTGTTCGAGAGCCATTAGAACTTTGCTGATCTTGGCAAGTTGCAGGGTCCCCTCAGGAAGTGGATAGAACTCACAATGGATTCTTATGTCGGGGCCGAGAAAATTTGCCAGCTGGTCCATCTCTGTGTCCGTCATATTTAGCACTGTTGAAAGGGTTGCTGCATGTTTTCGCAGCCTGGTCGATGTCAGTGCCTTGGGACACTTTGCACCACATGCCTTAGCAAAGCCACGGAGGCAGTCTGACCCTTGAAAATGTGTCATGGATTCTGGTCTTGCAAACATATAGGCGTTCTTTTTTAAAACCCCACAAGCCTTTCTCTGCTTAACAAGGAGTTCTAAGGTACACAGCATTTTTGGAGTTAGAAGAATTGGGACTGGTCGACCACGCTTTCCCCTGGTGATAACACTTGTGAGATGTCTGCAGAGTTTTTTTTCTACTTCAGAGAGCGCCCAGTCCACGTGTTCATGTGGACTAGAAGTGTCCCTTGATAAAAATGCAGACAAAAGCATGCTAGACACCTCTCCTTTCCTGCTGCGGTTAAAGAGAATCATCTGGGCTAGACATACCTTGGCCAATTCAATCCAGGCTTTAGTAGAGGGACTTTCGGAGAGTGATTTGAACCACATGTCCTGCACCTGAGTGAGATGTGTGTGCATTTTTTGGACGTCTTCAGTAAAGGACATAAGAGTGGGCACGGTCCACCTGGCTTTCCTCATATTTCTTAATGCTGTAGCTGAGATCATCTCATTCCACTTACTCTCGTGGACTTCTTGAAACTCTGTGGCATTCTTCACGAGCTGTTGGTCATTTAAGATTAAGCCCTGAGCTTTTAACAGCTTGCTTACTTTAACCAGGGACTTCCCAAGCTTGTTCACAAGGGATGGAATCATGAACTTGTCGGCTTCACTGTCATACCCACACGTATACTTGACAGCTTTGACAGTCTCCATGTAATTCTTTGGATTTACACAATCTTCCATTGTTTTTAAGGAGGTGACTCTCCTAGCACTGTGAATCAACCTTCCCAATTCTCTCATCTTCTCCCGCACACACTGTTTATTCTTGACCGTTAGCCCACCTTGGTTTAACAAGTGCTGACCAATTTCAGTAACGACTCTGTCATTTTTTATAATATCTGTGATTGGGTCAGGATTCATGGCATTGATTATTCCCCGCAGTTGTCTAGTCATGTTTGACGGCACAGGCCCGGTGTACGTACACATGGACTGAACGCGGTTTTTTCCCCGTTTGGGGGGAACTGATTGAGGTTTAAGGCTACAAGTGCGCATGTGTCGCCACAGGAACTTTCTCGTAAAAAGTCCCTGACAGTACGCGCAATGCATGAAATATTCTCCCTGCACTTTATTAGGTGGCCGTTTAAACGGCACTAGCTCCCCCTTTCCTGATTCCATAACAGCAGCATTGTGAGCGTAGTTTCCTCTGTTGCGAATATAGTCTAGCTGTTTTTTCCTCTCCTTTGAACCCTTCGGAAAGCTTAGAGCTCCAACCACATCAGATTTATCTGCATGTGAACTTTCTAGATGTCTTGCCATCTTAGCATAAGGTTTGGAGCAATACAAGCAGTAATGTCTCTTGTTATACACTCTACTGCCATATCTTTTTGGGTATGCGCTAACAACTATGTTGTCTTTGGCTTTCCGACTCAAACTGGGTTTTTTAGTTTCAGATATTTTAGATGCACGTCTGTGAATTCTGTCTGACACTTTTATGTCCGAGTCAGAGAAAGTCACTGAGTCAAATTCATCGACATCCAGTTCATCATCAGGAAACGGACTAAAATCACTTTCGCTTTCAGAAGTGGTTTCTGGAAGGTAATATGACTCGGTATCAGAACTCTCTGGTGTAGAGTCGAGGAACTCATCAGAATCCTGAAGATCCATGAATTCCATCTGAAAAAAATTAAATAAATTAGAAATAGGTAGAACTGCCACAATTAAATAATCAGTCAATTAACAGACATAAATTCACAACTGCTCTGATGATTTACATCATCAGCTTTCGATGATTCTCTTATATTTTGTAATCACAACGATTTGTCACACAAGAATATATTAATGTTACATGAATTATATTAAACAAGTTACTGCATAAATAATGAGGATAAATGTTAATGGTAGCGCTAATCAAAATACCCTGATCAGTATATGACACAAGTTGAAACAAGTATCTTGGGTATTTTGCTAACTTTAGAACTTACTATGACACTTTTAGTCTGTCTCAGTCTTCGTACAAAAATTTCATTTTCATTTCGGAGCTGTGCCACAATCTGTAAACAAAAGGAAAAAGTACGAACAAACATTTTACATTATTGTAGTGTCTGAAACATAAAAAAAAAAATTCCACAGTTTGGAAAGATAAAGACATTTAGTCCTGTCCAGCCAACCTCTGTCTGCTCTAACACACATCTTGAAAAATAACGGGCATCATGAGGACCTTTCACACACACAGTTAAAGCAAAGGTTATAAAAGTAACAAGATGCTGCAGTTCTATTACTATGAATGAGGGAAACTACAATGTTCAGTTTGGCAGCTCTTGAGAAGGAAGTCCCGCCTACAAGCAGAAACAGTCAATCATCAATCGCTAAACACGATCAATTCACTGGGGAGGGGCTCTGTACAAAACGTTTTGAGGGGTTTGACAGCCTTTGTGAATGAGCAGTAGCTGAACCGATTTGGAAAACCTTTATAGTGCAATCTGACCTTAAGACACAAAATTTATGGTTGTAAATCATCGTAATCTCATCCAGCAATTTTAGAGATATCCGTCTTCCTCTATTCAAGAAGATAGGACTTAGTCTTATATGACTGAAACAGCTGCCTAGAGGCATTGCAAAGATAGCCGCCAAGAGCGGAGACTTCCCTAAAGGGACATTGGTTATAGTTCCTCATGGGGATTAATTTGTCCAATTCAACAGACAAATCTGCACGCAGACACTGACTAAAAGTGTCCATTTTTAAACGATTAACCAAGCAAAAAATATTCCACTACCACTAACCTAGCATCCTTTAAAAAACATGAAAGAGATACAGTAGACTTAAATCTTATGTGATGAACAGACCGGCTGAGGAGAGTTCTTTAGACCAGAAGCAGCATCATCATCCATCTGAATCTCTGACTGGAGATAAGAATCAGAGGACCCTGCCGTATTAGCATTAGCAGCAACGCTGGTCACCTGTAATAGACATTTATAATGACAAGACTTCAGAATATGGAAACACAAGAGATAAATCTGACGCAGATACTGTGTAACTTAAACATAGTGAGGTAAACATTTCTTCATTTAACATAGTTATTCATCTGATTTTTTTTTTTTTTTTACATTTTACAATGATATTTTATGCATTTGTTGCAATATGGCCACTGTATGCCGCATGTAACTCGGGGAAAAAAATACATTGGCCTAAAACAGCATCACCCTATTCTTTAATGTATACATTTTAGCATATAAACAAACACTGGGATGGTAGCTGTCTGAGATTTGAAGACCAATTTATTGGTGTACGGCAATTACAATTTTTATTTAAACAATAAAGGTCTTTTCACACTGAGCGCAACGGGATAAAGTGAAGCGATTCGTAGATGAACTGTTTTCACACCGAACCCAAAATGCTATTTCACGCCTATTCTTAAAAGAGAAACACAGGGATTTTCACAAAAAAAAAACTCTGCATCACCACTGTATAAATAAACAACTTCCCAGCTAACACACGACATTCCAGTTCCGTAATTTATTCATACTTTTTGGTAATGTCACTGCTGTCTGAAACCCACTCACTAAGTCCACTACATGGGGAAAAAGGTGAACGAAATTATTGAGCAATTATGTTACATTTAATAAATATTTTTTATTATATTTTACAATAAAATAAAAACCCTATACCGTCTGTAACATTCATTTTATCTGTTTATTTAAAAAAATAACTCAACAAGAACAAACACAAGTTTATAAACATTTTCGGGGTGTTTACTGTCAGTGCCCTCAAGCTGATTCCAGTCAGGTGACGGTCTCGCATTGGAACATGGGAAATATCGAGTGAATGAGCGTACATCAGATACGGGCTGCGTCCAAAAGGTTAGGCAGCTGACTTGCTGTCTTGCTGCCCTATCAGGCAAAGACTTCGGAGGCTGTGAAGCCCACCTCCGGACAGGCTTCATAGGCAGCGTAACGAAATTATATCTGAAATATAAACAGAGAGCGCTTTGGCAATAACCAGTCGAATATTTAAAAAATACAATACTGATTTCTCGGTAGAATTGAAATCACAAGTTGTTAAATGTGAAAATTAAACTTAAATTTATACATAAATTGCCCTCCGACCGCTTTCACGAACGCCATTTTAATTTTTAGAGCTCGTCCCCACTCGACCAATCACCTTCCCTGCGGACGCAAGCTGTTGTGGGCTATCGAAGGCAGTGAAGAATACATCCATGCTGCCTGCACAAATTGATCAGATGAAGGCATCTCTGAATACAGGAAGTGAAGTAAACACTGGATTCAGACATGCCTGGATTCTCTTCTACCTTTGAATGTGTCCTTCAGAGGCAGCATTTTACAGCTTTTGGATGCAGCCATACACTTGAAATCATAGTGAATTGGGGGTAATAAGTAATGAATGAATGAATGAATGAGTTTACTCAGAATTCAGATAACACTACAAAATGTAGTGGTATAGAAATATATAGGAAACAGTTTCATACACAGCTAGTAAGTTGCTCACTCAAAATTCGGATAACACTACAAAATAGCAGACACCTTATAATGCTCCTTACGTTGCAAGGTAACTAAAATTCATACCATTTAGGTAGTTACATTGCTGTGTCCCAATTCGCCTACTTCGCATACTACACCCAAAACACATGTACTGTTGTTTTGTTGTGGAACAGTATATACTTTTAAGTGCACAACAAACGAGTATGCGAGTACTGGGACATACTAACACACAGACAACATTGTGATTCTTAACCATCACACACATCAAACATAACAAATGAAACTCCTAGCATTTCTTCTGTGGTGTTTACTTGATTATTTCACTGATGCATCACTTCTTTGGTTTAATTGAGAACTCATTAATTGAGAACTCATTAATCGAGAACTCATTAATCGAGAACTCATTTATCGAGAACTCATTTATCGAGAACTCATTTATCGAGAACTCATTTATCGAGAACTCATTTATCGAGAACTCATTAATCGAGAACTCATTTATCGAGAACTCATTAATCGAGAACTCATTTCAACACGCTACGATTGGGGACCTCGAATACGATTTTAATGGACCGGGTGTGAACCAGGACGCGGGGCACGAGTGGTGACGCAACTCTGACGTCACAGACACGTCATCTCATTACCATTCAATTACCAATTGACAGCGTCGCTGTCCTTTGTTTACGTTTCGCGTTAGCCATATGCTAACGGTGGTCGCAGGGTCGTCCTCACCTGCTTCTGCTCTCGTTTCTTTTATTATCTTTTGCTCTTTATATCCCGTGTTTTGTCTGCGGCCAGATCGCTGTCTGGTACCGCTGTTAGTCGCGCTTTTTCCGTCAGTCGTGGTCGGGGTAAGCCCTCGGTTTAGTTACCGCTCGTCTTCCGGTGCCTGCTTCATTCTGCCGCCGCTTGTGTTTGTTTTGTTTCTTATTTTGTTTCCGTCGCTCACCCTGACGGGCTTTCTCAGCTCGTCCTCCGCCCGTCGTCTCCGGGTCCTAAAGAGCTACGCAGACCGGTCGGGGGATGACGTCAAAGTATCGCGAGAGCGCCTCGACCGTACGCGGAGACGCTTACGATCAAATGGCTCTCGCGGTACTTTGACGTCATACTCCGATTCGTCTGAAGTCACGTCGTGAAGACGAATCTGGGAATGTTTTTTTCCCCCAGATTCCCTGTTCTGCTTGCCACGACAGAAGTTTGGCCATCAGATTTCGTTGTAGTTTCCTAACAATCACATATTTTGGCTAGCTGGGTTGATATTGTCAGATATTGCAGATATTGTCAGAAAGTTTCTAGCACTTTGCAAGCATATTACAAGATATTAAGCATATTTGTAATATGTTTTTTAAGCAACATAATTAAGGAGTTTTCGGTGCATGTCCTTATGTTTAAAAATAATTACTGAAAGCATCAATTACTTTTGTCTGCATGATTCTTCACTGCAGAGTTTTTGAACTGAAGCACACAACTGAGCACTTTGTACACTGAAGGTTTTTTATTTTTAACTGAAGATCACAATGTCCATATAATTACCATGTTTTAACACTGGTCCTGACTCTTCTTCAGTGCGTTACTGCCAGAGTTTCAACTGCAGGAACTTTACGTGCTTCAGTGCCACAGTTTTGCATTATAAAGCTTAAATCTATTTGGACGGCCTGTTTTAAAGTGATGTGACAGCACAAAAAAAAAATCGACATTCTAGTTGAAATAAAAACTCGCTTTGTTTGCGAGGTGTGAATGGGATAGGGATCTATTGTGTTGATTTAAAAGCGTCACTGCGTCGAACATTTGCAGTTTTTTTTAATCACGCTCAATGTGAAAAGGCCTTAACAGGGATCAATTAGATTCATACATATATATTCATATATATGCATATATAGATTCAAATTCTAATCTTTTCAACCACAAACTTCATTTGACACATTGCAACAATATGAGCTATTCTGTACGCAGTGTGTTTTGCAACATACTTGTGTTCTCCATGGTGTAGTCTTCTCCTCCATAATCATAGGTAATTTCTTCTTTAACATCAATCAGGGCAAACGAACAAAGGTGTGGCTTTCCATTCACATCCATTTTCTTCATCTTACAATTTGGTTGATTGTGATTGCAAAAAGAAATCTCTGCAAACAGACCTTCAGAATACAACAAAAACATGCCAATTACACACCCAAAAAGACATCACGAGTTACAAGCTGATTTAAAATATCTTGCAACCAGGTGCCTAATTAACATAGTAGACGTTTGGCATGACATGCTCATAAGATTATGATTACATATGATAGTAATTATTAACTGATAAATCACATTAGACACCATCTTACCTTTTACTGCATTGATACTCTTCACCTTCACATTTCGAAACATGAATGATGTGCGGCAACTTTAACAGGGTGGATTTGTGGTGGCATTTCAAACTAGCAGACAAAAATTGTGTGAAAATGGGAAGATACGCAGAATTAAACTAGCATGTTCAATAAGAGGATAAGAATGTTATTGTAGTGTAACACTGTATTATATTATTGTAGACAACACTACCTGTAGTAACACATGTAGTAATGTAGTAACACTACATTACAATGTTATCATCATTATGTATTAACGTAACACAAGAAATCAGAACTGACTAAATTCTCATTTACTCTCTATTTTCATTGAGGCTCTAATCTCTCACAAAATCACATATAATCCCAGGTAGTCTTGAGCAATTATTTAACTGCTGATTTGAACGTTAACCTAACTACTCTGTTAGACGATCTCACCCTACAAAATGTGTGAAGTAACTGATACACGTTTCATGAGCCGATGCTAAAACGTCACCAGCCCCTTCAGAATAGCTCCACTATTTATTTAAATGGGTTTCCCTTATTGGGACGTTACCCTTAATTCTTAATATCAAAACTAAAAGTCAAGGTATCAAGTATGATAATTCCCACCCCTTACCCCACAGAACATGATTTCAACCTGTGCCCTGACAAGAAGTGTAACATTTCTTTAATATTTAACACTTTAATAATCCACCCCTACACCTTCCAGCACTATAGCAAACTAGACAGAAACAAACTTAATATTAACAGGATTTTTCTCTTAGGAATTAGTGAGGCTAAATATTTGAAGACACTTTACAGTTAAAAGCAAGTCCTTAACATTAAACTATATAATTATGTGATCGATAGTACAAACATTTTGGGCCACACTTAGTCTCAACAGTTAATTAGCACTAGCTAGCTAGCCTGCTGCCTGTTTAAATCTAATTAACCTAATTGGTTTAATGCATATGTGCTTACCTTGTGTTTCACTTTCATCCTCCTTAGTTGGCATCTCTTGTAAATAATCTTCTTCCTTGTGCTCCGCGTGACGCGTCAATGTAGTAGTTATATTTTTAATTTTTTGGCTTAAATTCTTCCTAACGAGGACTAGGAAGTGGGTATTACCCAACCATGTTTGGAAAATGTGTTTGGAGAAGTGAACGCATTACCAGAAACATTTGGGGGAGCAACTGAGCACCCCTACACACACACTCTCTATTTATTGTTTTACGCCACTCCAGCATCTAAAGGTCTATTCACACTGAGTGTGATTAAACACTGAGAAAGTTCGGCACGATAATGCTTTTGAATCAAAACAACAGAGCCCTATGGAGCTATTCACACCGGGCGGATCGTGATTTTCCCCACATCGCCTAGCAATGAAACAGTTGTCCAATTACATCTGAGCTTCAGAACACCCAAAACTGGCAGATGGTGGCGCTTAAGCACAGAATTCATCTATCTTACAGGTGTGAATTAGCTGGAGGTGATCAATCATTTCATGTTTGGTGTGAAAGCACGGGTCATCGCACTTTAGCACATCACGCTTAGTGTGAATAGGCCTTAAGTCTATGTTCACGGCAGGAAACGTGTAATGACAGGACAGGGAATTTCACATGTCCAGTTCACCTAACTTGCATGACTTTAGGAGGAAACGGGAGCACCCAGAGGAAACCCAAGCTAACACAGGGAGAACATGACAACTCTACACAAAAAAGATCTCCTGGTTCAGCCTGAACTCAAATCGGGGACTTTCTTGTTGTGAGGCAACACTGAGCCCACACACACACACACACACACACACACACACACACACACACACACACACACACACACACTCACACACTCACACACTCACACACTCACACACTCACACACACACTCACTCACACACTCACTCACACACTCACTCACTCACTCACTCACTCACTCACTCACTCACTCACTCACTCACTCACACACACTCACACACTCACACACTCACACACTCACACACTCACACACTCACTCACACACTCACTCGCTCACTCACACACTCACTCGCTCACTCACTCACTCACTCACTCACTCACTCACTCACTCACTCACTCACTCGCTCACTCGCTCACTCGCTCACTCACTCACCACTCACTCTCACACTCACTCTCGCACCTCACTCGCACACTCACTCGCACACTCACTCTCACACTCACTCGCACACTCACTCACTACTCACTCTCACACTCACTCACTCACTCACTCACACACTCACTCTCACACTCACTCGCACACTCACTCGCACACTCACTCGCACACTCACTCGCACACTCACTCGCACACTCACTCGCACACTCACTCGCACACTCACTCGCACACTCACTCGCACACTCACTCGCAACTCATGCAACTCACCGCACAGTCACTCACACTCCCGCACGCAGCAAGATCCCGCGCGAATCCGCAGGCGCGTGAGACACTGCGCGAGCGCGCAGACACTCCGAGCGGCGCAGACACTCCCACAGACACAGACACTCCCACAGACACAGACACTCCCACAGACACAGACACTCCCACAGACACAGACACTCCCACAGACACAGACACTCCCACAGACACAGACACTCCCACAGACACACTCACCATGTAATCAGAAGAGGCGATGAATTCCACAGTGGAGTTCTGCACCTCTGGTCTCTTGTGAGGTTCACCGTATGAACGAGTAACAGGATTATACATGAACTCATCAGGAACTGATCAGCACAAAAAGAACATCATCAGAACATCATCATCATCATCAGAGCATCACTGCAACATCATCATTACCACAACATCATACTGAAAGAGCTGCAGTCTTCAACATTTCTGTATTTGCTAGGAAATACAAACAATTAACTAGTATAACACCACAATAACAAACAAAAATATTAGTGCAATGACAAATCATTATACCAGATTTAATGTTATGGACTGAAAAATCATGATCATAAAATCATAAAATTAAACCCTATAAAATTAGGGTTAGGATTAGACTGTCTAAAACATCATTGACAGTTTAATCACTCCAAAAAACTCACAGAATATTCAAAGTAAACAGACTTAAGAGTAACTAAAGACTAATCCAGCACACATACAGATCTCTCACCATCATTGACTCGGTAACACAGATTACACTTCCATCTGCGCTGGTCCAGAAACGACACAAAAGGGTTAATATATGTCCGGCATGAGCGACAGCGAACAATAGTGTTAGAGGTGATGACTGGTAACTGCTGCAGAGAGAGAGACAATGATAGAACATAATTAGATGTGTATTATCACGATCTAATATTACTCCAGATAAAATGAGCAACAAACTCATGTCAAATATCTGTTATTCAAACAGTCTCATATCAACAGCTGATAAAACTTTAAATGAGGGGAAATATAGCAAAATATAATGATTTCGGAATGACCCAGTTTTCAGTATGTTGTCAATAAAGTCTTGCTTTGATTTTAGAGTTGTGAATGTTAGATTGTATCTACAGCAACAACAAGAAAATTGTGCTGTTCTTAATATGTATTTTCTAAATGACATTTGATTTGCAAGCAGGGCTTAATCTTGATTATGAATGTGTTTGTCCTTTAAACATTAACAGAACAAGAACTGAGTCTGACTGGTGCTTCTGTCTTACCGTCAGATCTCTGAAGGGATGCAACAGCAGACCGAGAGGCAAACGGGCTTTATTCAACAGAGCCTGATTCTGGGGAATATTAGAGAGAGTACAGCGGAACGTACTGAGAAAACAGAGAGAACGCAACAGAAACAGTGAGAGAGAGAGAGAGAGAGAGAGAGAGAGAGAGAGAGAGAGAGAGAGAGAGAGAGAGGGGGGGGGAGAGACAGAGAGTGACGGACAGAGGGAGACAGAGAGAATGATGATAAACAGAGAGACAGAGACAAAGACAGTGTTGAAACCAAAAGAGAAACTGTGACTGTATTCACAATGAAATAAACACAACTGCAAATCTGTGCCTGTTTGCACCTGTGGTATTAAACCACAACCTAGAAGGCACAAACACAGTGAATCAGTTCCTATACACTTCAGTTCATTCAGCCTCCTCATCAAATGTGCAGCTATTACATTCTCTGTATGGCTGAACTACAAGCTACTAAAGATCTGAGAGTGAACTGCAGTGAAACAGAACCTGATGATACTTATGAAACCTGAATTGTCTCGGCCCTTAAACACACAGGTGCTCTCTCTGCTGTCTTACTCTGGATTGCAGTTGACTTTGCGCAGGTCGCTGCTCAGGTTGGGTTCAGGTGGAGCTGTGCGTTTGGGAGGGAGGATGTTTCTCTCCTGAAGTAGATTCACAGGTCTCAAGGTTTCTGCCTCCAGGTCAGGAACACCACCAAGCCCCCCTAATGCTGATGACAACTCTGAAAGTGATGGCAAAGGCTGCACACACACACACACACACACACTTTAGAGACACGTCTTGAACTCCATTTCACAGAAAAAGCAATCTAAAATCAGAGCACTAACTTGTGAGTAGGGTTGATATCCCGGTTGTTTGTAGCCTCTGTGAGAGGGGGAGGGGTCTGGTCTGGGGGCAGGGTTTTGCTGATAAGCGGGATGCATGGTTGGATAATTGTAGCCAAAGGGTGGGGCCTGTTTGGCAGGAACAGCAGTGGTAGAAGCCGAGATATCTGAGGAAGACAAAAACATTTTCAGTGTGTCAACGAATCATTATGCATTTTTATGGATTTTGCATTTAGCTGCCAGAGGGTGTGTTGAGGGTGTACCTGGGTAACTTCCACCCTCCAGAGACTCGTAACTGTTGGGAACCGGTGAGGCGCTGTCTGTGGTTGTAGAAGAGCTGTCTCCACCTGTGAGAGTTTACCAGCACACACACAGCACACTGACATTTTCATGTTTCTGCACAAACTCAAGAACCTCAGAACCTGTTTGTTTCGACTAAATTATAAAGTGGTAACTGACAAAGAGAACGGAGTTCAGTTCACTTTAAGATTTCTGAGTGGAGTTCAAATGGCTTTAACGTTCTGAGATTTAGTGACATAACAGAACCAGGATTCTGAGAGAACTCATGATATTACAGAGCTTAACCTAACACTAATCCTCCATAACCACCTACTGAAACCAAAAGAGGGAGAGAGACTGTGATTGGCTAAGCTGCTGTTATGTGATGTTTAGACTGTTACCTCACTAGATCAGCAGTCTGAACTGATGGAGAAATTGAACATTCACTGAAACGTCTTCAACAGTTTAGAACCAAAACATACGAACTGACTGATATTTAACAACCGTACAAAAAAAAAAGTAAAAGTATAAAATGACAATTAGAGCAGGTAATGTGCTCTGTTAGGGTGATATCTTTAATCACAAAATAAGCTGCAAAACAGGTGCAAATGTAAGATGATGAAACAACATTAACCAATAATATCACAGCCTAATTTGTCACTCAAATAAAAGCAAGTAAAATCAAGTCCCACCCTACATTATTTTTAAATAAATATTATGTATTGTATTCAAGAAGTTATCTGTGATGAAAACAACACTTGTTATGTAAGCACATGCAAAGTCTCAATTTTGAGCAACAGCATCAAAATCAAAACCAGAACCACAGCTGTGAGAACACCCTCAAGACTATCTTAAAGCCACACACAAACACACACAGAGCGATGAAGAGTGTAAGACATCCAGAGAACGTGTGTGAGGAAGAAAACCTCTGGAGTATGTAATGAATTACTGGCAGGCTTGAACATGAGAAAACACACAGCACACACTTATAATGAAGAGCTAAATATAAACCTGCAGATCATGGGGCCCCTGTAAGAGACACACACTTCCACTGTTATGAGTTCTCCTTCAGAAACAGTTTAAAATCATCTCATAAAGTTGACTGACAAAATTGTCAGGGTGAGCAAAGCTGAGATCTAGACAAAGAGCGAATACTTTGAAGTAGTACCTCTATTTTTTTGTCATTTTTGTGTCATTTGACAACTGTAACATACCTTATTTTTTAAATATTAGTAAGGAAAATAGTAATAATAAAACTTGCATAAGGTGTTTATCATTCTGAATATGTACTGTTCTAATACAACCAAATCCTTGTGGTAAAAACAAGCCACACCTTCAATTTTTCCATTTCCCTTTTAACATAATGAAATCGGATGCAACTTCTGCTTCACACAGACTACTTAAGACTACACAAAAACTATACAGTCTTGAGTATATACTGCACAGTATGCAGCACATCAGAATTCCATTCCAAACGCACATGTGCATGTGTGGAGGTGCTTGAACATTTCAAAGGGATGAAGGCAGGAACAAAGTAGAGGAAACAGGAAATACTTAAAACTGTGAGTGGCAGAAGACTGCAGGATGTGTGCATGTTATAGAGGAAGATGGAGGGATAAAGAAATGACAAAATTTAAAGAGAAGGGTGGAGGAATAAGAGCCAAAGCAGACCTGCTTCCTCATCCTCCTCATCCTCTTCCTCACAGTCAGAACTGGATGAGGAATGATCGCCTGGGACTGAGCTAACAGCATTATTGTGCCCATGGTCACCATACAGCAGCCCTGAAATACAGCAACCATCAGAGAGAGAGACACAGAGGTTGAGTACAGAGAGATAGAGACAGAGAGAGAGAGAGAGAGAGAGAGAGAGAGAGAGAGAGAGAGAGAGAGAGAAAAAGAGAGAGAGAGAGGGGGAGAGGAGAGAGAGAGAAGAGAGAGTAGATAGAAGAGAGAGAGAGAGAGAGAGAGAGAGAGAGAGAGAGAGAGAGAGAGAGAGAGAAGGAACAGTACAAGGGTTCTTGTACTCAAATCCCATATGTGGACGACATAATCAAAATTTAAAACCCAAAACGGAACAAGGCAAAGACGAATGAAACGATGCATATAAATAATAAGGATGAGTTTGAAGGCTCTCTCTTCCTTTAAGAAATGAAGGTCAACATAAAACAGCAACTATGCCATTCAACGTTTGTAATGCAACATATTTCTGAATAAAATAATATGCAATGTGAAAATGTTGGGAGGGACTTGATTTATAGCTCGAGGTTTGATTGGACTCTGCAAAAACAAAACAAAATCATGCAGCACAAGCACAAATACACAATCAATGCCTAAACAAGGGAAACAGAACCACAGTAGGATGTAAATTACTATATTCACCTGTGAAAGTAGATCATTCATACCTGTGTGGTGTTGTGGTGAAGAATGCACAGAGGTGCCGGGGGTTCCTGAGGGTGGTCTCTCTCTATTAGGGGCCTCTGAGCTGGGAGGGGCCCCATCATGGCTTATGGGACTCTGAAGGTTTTGGTCATAGTGTTGTTGACCTATAAAAACATCAGATACAACACAATTCATGAGTAACACTGTCTTTAAGTTATCTCTGTAAATAGCATAAATCCACAGAGAAAAATGAAATAATAATATATAAAGGGGATTATCCAAACCAACCTGCATTTGATTGGCCGTTGACAGTAGCAGTTTGTCTGAAAGGTGGGGCTCCGTAGCCTGTGTGAGCTGGTGTGGGTGTGGCCCCATTTCCTTGAGGATACTGCTGCAAAGAACTCTGGGTAGGTGGTGGAGGAATTACATTAGCAAGCGGTGGTTGCCCGACAACAGTCTGAGAGGATCCTAGGGTCCCATACTGACTGCTCCCAGGGGCTGATGGGTAAGACACGATAGGGTACAGCGGAGCGCCAAGGTTGCTACCACTGGATGCCGGTACCAAGCCGGGCTGCAGCTGCTGAGTTTGGGGCTGAGCTTGCACCTGTGAGGGGTGACCGTATGGCTGTCCATAGTACCCGGCTGGCAAAGGATATGATGTGGCCTGCTGGAATGATTGGACAGGGTGCTGGTGAGGTGCTCCAGAGGCAGAGGTGCTAGAGGTGGAGTACTGATGGGCTGAGGGGTGCGATCCTGATGCTGTTGGGTACAGAGATGGGCCGGAGCTGTTCTGGTAGTAGTTAGCACTGTAGTCTGTGCTACTCCCTGGTACTTTTGCTTTCAGAGCGTCGTGTCCAGTCATAGTGGGGTAGGCCTGGGGCGGATAGCTGGATGATGGATGCATGGCAGGGTATGTCTGTCCTGGACCTGTAAAAAAAAACAATGTCAATATGATTTGTGAGACTGTCATGTAAACACCATTCAAATCACCAGTCAATGTTCCTTATTACACAAATCACAGGATTTATGCAAAATGTTCTCAGAAGTTCAACAGCATTTTAAACTGACAGCAATTTTCATTTTCCTTACAAATAAATATTGTGAATAATACCATAACACGAACTGATTAACTATTATAGTAATATATTATATCATATTTGTACATGAAATTCTATGGAACTACTAAGGAACTTTGTGTCCCTGCAGCTCAATTGGTAGAGCACTGCGTTAGCAGCACAAAGGTTGCAGGTTCGATCCCCAGGGGACACAAATACTGATCAAATGCATAGCTTGAATGCACTGAAAGTCGCTTTGGATAAAAGTACCTGTCGAATGAATAAATGTAACTAATAAAGATACCAAATTAACATGACCTTAAACATTTTGACAGCTTGGATCTGCCACTCTATTCACTGGTGTTAAGTATATAAAAAACATACAATAAATACAACATTTAATGCTAGCAATATTATCTTAGTTTTTGCTTTAATGTCACTGTGTAAAGTACACGTTCAGAGCCGGTGAAATGCAGTAAACATCTCGAAAAAGTGCAAAGATCAACATGTATATAAATAAATACATGTATATAATAAATTATGACGAGCAATGTTATACGGTGAAGAAGCAAAGACCTGCTCAATGCAAAAGTCTGTGAATACAACACAAGGTATTGTGGCCGGTGCAATCCCATAAAATATCACACAGACAGATTAATGGCAATAAAGGCATCGTGATATTTTTATGCATAATACAGTTCAGCCCTGACGTTCACAAACACACAAAAGAAACCGTCCGTGTTTACAGCACAAAGCGTTTCAGTATAATCACATACGTGCTCCCCGGAAAATACGTGGAAAACATTTCTAATGTTTATTAGATTCACTATAAAGACGAATGACCCTTAATAACCCTTAATAACCACGACAACAGAAGTACCTGCGTTACGCTAGCCGCTAACTGGCTGTAGGTGCATTAGATTAAAACGGGTTAAAAGCTCTGTAAACACCCTGGAAACAGCTGTAAGGTTTTAATATTGATACAGAAACAAATATCACAATAATAAGCGCGACTACAGAGCCTCTGAGGTCGAAGTCTCCACCCCACAACCGCAGAGGGCAGGTGCTTTAGCCTAGCCGCTAATCCGGGCCTGTTGGGTTTGACTCTTATTTAGCATACACCACGTTAGCCTAGCATTTAGCACTTAGCATGTAGCATTGAACTACACATTTAACGTGCAATTGCTCGCTGTAGCATCTTATTTATAAGTACGTGAATGTGTTAGCTCGGCATATTAGCATGCTATGTTAGCCGTTTGCGGTAATCCCGAACCGTTTCGACGGGCCGCCGTCGCCGCCCCGCCTCCGTTTGGCCTCGGGTCGGACGTTTTCGGATTCGCGTAGCCCGGTGTGGACATGTCCCTCCAGATCTGGATTTCAACAACGAAATGAAAACCAAACAGTACCGGCGTCAACACCCGCGGGTCTCCATCGACCTGCCCGCAGCTGAGCCGAGGGTCTGACTGACGAACCGTAATCTGATCCGCGGGCGAGCTCGACGGCGCTTCAAAATAAAAGTCATGCGACGAAACCATAAATAAAGCCATAAATAAAGGCATAAATGAACAGATAAAGACGAGTTTAAATGTTCTATAGGTAATACATTCTCGTTAAAAATATATTAAAAATAGTAATATAATAAAAAAGTAGAATACAAAATATAAGTACACCAGTAAGGTTTGCTGGAAACGTGAGGTTTTCAAAATAAAAGACAAAATAATTGCTTGAAAATGTGGGTTTGTTGGATGTGAATGCCTTGTCGCACATCATAACGTCGTTTCAGTAATGTTTCAAAGGAGATTTTTGTTTCTCCATGTGACGGTTTTGGCCCCCCAGCGTTCTGATCTTTTGTGAGGTGAACCTCTTGTAACGTGTTGTCCATGTTTTAAAAGATTTAAAAACAAGATGCTCACAGTATGAGCAGCAAAAGTCCCTCCATGACGAAGGGCTCCTTCCTGACTTTGTATAACATTGTTTGGTGGGCTCATGGTGAGTGTGGAATGTGTGGAGATGAACGACCCCTGTGAACCAGTTAAACTCAGATCGAAGTATATATGTGTGCAAAGTCTTTGTCTTTTTGCAGATAATAATGTCTTTTTTTAATAACAGTTTATTTAGTCATTGTTGACTTAATCAAGTCACTTAGAGCTAGTTGACTTCACACCTGTATTTGAACTCCAAAACAGTGCATGAGCTTTAAAACTTCTACTACTTACCACTAACGCTGGGTTTATGTTTATTTGCTTATTGAGATGTTTATATAGTCTATGATACGGGATTTATCTTATTTAAATATGCTGTGAATTCTCAGTATTACATACCACTCCCTTTTGTTAAGAACACTATCTATCTTTGCTGGAGGCAAATACTTCCCTGGCAGTCAAACACAAACGTTTTTTTTTTACAATGCCAATACACTGAGATTCGTGGGTTGCAAAAGCGTTGAGTGATTGAAGAGCCAGATGGAAAATAACCAGATCTGAATCTGTTACGTGCTTTTGATTCAGCATTGCTCAGCCGCTAACAAACCAGACACAGTTCCTTCAGAGGTTTCTGTAGGAGTGCCACACTTTTTCATGTGAACATGCAGAATAAAACAACTCAGTCAAGCAAATGCAGTTAAAATAACTTTACTGAAAAATCATCACTATTTAAAAAACGCTTTTATTTTCAGTATTTATTTTACACATTCTCAATACAAAGCTGTACAACAGACTTAAATGAAGCTCCGGGCTTCCAAAGGGCTGTGAAATCATTAGTGGTTTTAATAAAATAAAAACGTTTTAACCCGTTGTACTTTTGTAATGTACCTCTAAATGTCTAACAGTGTTCAATGTGAAGGAAACGTGGCAAGACTTGATTGTATCCAGCGGGAATTTGACTGGATTGTGAAATGTGGGTGTTTAAGAGCCGAATGTGGGTTTGCAGGGGATTGTGGGAAACAACTCCTCCCCTTCCCCTCCTGAAACACCACCAGCACTCACTTCTGAGGAGCTTTTTCACCAGGGCATGGAGGTCCTCAGAAGTGCAGAAGGCTAAGTTCACTCTTCAGCACATCTTCACATACTCCAGTGATAACATGTCTTTCTCAAATGTTGTTATGTCCCAGCTAACAATTTTAGGTTGTAGGAACATTTCCCTAACGTTTGGGGTGGTGTTATCACTGTGAACATCTATATTAATGTAAATTGCCATTAAATCACAGTGTTAAAAGATTTTAGAAATGCTGCAGTACACACACAACAGTAGTAAAACAATGTTTAAATAGCTATTTTCAATAAGATTATCCAATAACCTGTGCAGTCTACATAACATTAGCGGAAAAAGAAAGCTTTTTTTAGGAGAAACGTTACATATCTACACATCTACATATCGTACCAGGAACGTATTATGAAAGTAAATAGGGTTAATTTTGTTTTCATGTTAACTTCAAACATTAAAACAGTCAAGATCACACAATAAAAAATAATCACAGTGATGAACCTAAAACAGCAGGCACTGTTCTCAGTCAGACGCACAGCAGTTGTGCAACATGCTGTATTTTTGTAAATACTGCATCTCTTTGCATTGCGGTTTGTTTCATTCTCTCCGTGATTTTGAAACGTTTGCGTTTCATTGTGTCACTTCTTCCTGTTTGGTCACATCACTTCCTTTCTGTTCTTACAGAACTCCATCACTGGTGTATGATGGATTGCCGACACCTCCTGTTTCACCCATACTGGCTTTGCCACACAACCTTCGTCGACATAGTAAAACAGTCAACAAGGTTAGCAGCACCAGGAGGCCAACACCCCCCGCAATGATTCCTGCGCTCAAAGCCACATAGTCGGGCCCTGGGGGCTTGTATTGGGCACACGACTCTTCACTGACCCCCGCTTCATTCATGGCTGACACGCAGACCGTGTCTCCAACTTTCAGGCCTGGCACGGCACCATTCCTCAAATATTTCCCGAAAACCTGCTGTTGCCCGTCCCCACCCCTCAGAGTCACTTTATAGTGTGTAACAGGGGACCGAGGAGAACACCAGTGCACCATCACCTGACCTGAGCGGTCTGGCTTGATTTCCCGAAGCTCTGGGGGCTCGGGCCTCTCCTCCGGGCCTGTCAGACCTGGACAGAGGCAGCCCGTCTGGGCTGAAATCTCAGCACAAGGGGTCGTTTGAACCACACAGGGATCATAGTGACAAAGATGGGGGATTAAAGGGGTGGTCGTGGCCCCGGGCAATCGGGGGGCGTGTGTTGTCACAGAGACTACATCATCGTAATCGTCCTCAACCTCAATGACGTGAACACGTGTGATTTGAGGCTGGAGCAGCGGTGGGCTGACAGACGTGGCACCTACAGACTCCCACAAGAGAAGCAGCAGGAATGTGACCTGTGACCCCGGAAACATCTTGATTCTGTAACAAATAAAGCTACAGTTAGTGTCAAGATCATTTTGGAAACTCAACTGATTAAAAACAATAACACAGAAAAAACAAATGTACTAATTTGATCATCTGCAACTTCAAAGCTGCAAGCCATAATTTTCGCCTCTCTACCGTCATCTCTGTTTGAAATATAAAATTGCAGGTTACGTTACATGGTTTTCATTACGTATGTTAAAGGCAAATGAAGCCAAACTGACAATTCGTAGGAAATCCTGGAAATCGATACCCGACAGCTCAAATTATAAATCATTGCTAGATTGTGTTGAATACTTATCTGTTATGTACTTGCTCAGTAACTGATTGTTGTTCATTTTTTAACCCCAAAAAGTTACGGATTGCAGCTTTAATGTCATGGCATCAAAAATTGTGTGGAACAGCGTGTTTGGCAGAATAATCTCTAAACTGTTGTGCCTGGTGCTAAATAATTTGTATTGTGACATTTTCTGATTATATTTCTGTTTCTAATATTTAAACTAAACATTTAATCAATTTGAATGGACTTTATATTCTTTGTAAAGAAAATATATTTGTCTTTGTTTGTTGTTCGTGGTATTGTTGTAAACACCCCATTGATTCATGCATGAAAATATGTTTTGAATTCAGCTGTGTTGGATTTAATATCCTGTTTTGCACTTCATTACATCACATAATGGAGGATTTATGTAGTTTGTTTCATGCTGATTTTAAACTGTTGACTTTAAACAGCCTGTCTCTGAGTGTATGAACAGACCGATCATCCCTTCTGGACTTAATTAAAGCCAAAGTAAACATCAGGGTGTATTTTTACCGCCGGACACACACTGAGCTCTGCTCACACACAATTGAGAGAAATGAAGTTATGACCCAGCACTAGAGTTACCGTGGGAAGCCCACCACAAGCCGTAAAGGGGAAGAAAAACTGTGCTTGATGCCAGTTTGATGAAAATTCACATAAAATAAACCTGAACTATTAAACACTGAGAAACAAGCACCTGACAGACACTGAAAAATTAAATAAAATTCATTACATCGCATTAAACATTTTACATCGCAGTTGCCACTGCTCAGACTTTCTGAGGAATTTTATTCAATCACTTATACAACCTCCTAGGTTTTATAAGTGGTTTTACATGAGAAAGCACTCATATTTTCTTCACATACTGTACAAATGTAGTTTTTAGTTAACGTTACTACAACTAAACTTTCATAAATAAGACAGAAAGTTTCTATAAAACATAATAAGACAGTTCTGTACCGATTTATTACGATTTTACGATGACAATATTAACTATAGTAACCGTAATATTTTAGCAGAAACTTTGGTTGTAATGGTAAACCAGTCCAGTAGTGCTGTGTAGTGCCCACAGATCATCATGGCAACCTGTAGCCATGACGGTCAATTAAAACTCATAGAACTGTTACTGTACCTGGATGATGTCTTGAGAGTTTCTGTTCTGCTCCTGATGAATGAGATCTTCCAGCAGACCTGCAGCGTTTCAACTTGCTCTCAGTCTAACGCATTCTTCTCTATCACCCTTCCTTATTTTCCTCCCACTAAGTCCCCTCCCTTGGTTCACCCCCTCACTTGTCTGCTACCCTCCCACCATCCAGTCTCTCTCTTCATGCACCACTTCCATCTTTCGGCCTTTGTTTTCTTCCAGTTCTTTCTAGCCCTCAATACTACCCCCCCACAACCCCCATGCTCCTTTTCAAGTTGGTTTTTAAGTGCCACTGAGGTCTGTGCTACCCTGCATGCTAATTTCTCGTCCAGGAGCAACAACAGACATGCTAGAACTCATCTGTGTGCATGTGTGTGTGCAGGCGTGTGTGAATTTGACTTTTAATAAATAGTTATCACAAACAAGAAACAATATCATACACCCTCATGTCGATATTCATTTTCATAAAAAACCTGATTGTTTTCCAAGAGGACAGGAAGAGGAAAACCTTCCTTTTATGGTCATGTTGGTGGTAGAGGGGTTTCCATACCTTTTAAGAGAAACATCGCATTCACTGTTAGTTTTTTAACTCATTTTACTCCGTTAACTCTTCATAATTTCACGTAAAAACCTTTAAAGCTGTATTTTAGGGATACAAACTGTCAACGTGCCAGATTTCATCATTAAAAGTGACAGTTTTGTGCCTGCTGAGGACAATAAAACAGGTGAGAAATCAAAAGCACTCATGACACCCTAACAACCATAAAGCAACACATTAAGAACCACTCCTTTCTAAAAAGTAATCCTAATAATGTAATTCAGAATATTTTGTGTGACAGTATTTCGAAGGTGAGATGAGATGTTAAAAAGCAGAAGTGTTTGCCATGTTGTAAAGTTGTAACAGCAGTTTTTCCTGGTAACAGCGAGTATGGCACTATTACTGAGAGTCAAACACACCCACATCCTGACACAGAAACATCCACAGCCACGTGAGTCACATCACAAGCAGATCAGTGTTAGACATGCAGGATCATGTCAGGTGAACACCAAATCTATGTGTGCGTGACCAGAAAGACAAAACATGCATATTCACTGTCTGAACATACAGGAGTGTACAGGACCTGTCTGTGATAACTCGGATTGCAGATTGTCTCAAAATGTCTGAAAATGTTCAGCTACCGAATATTTCTATTGTTAATACCCAGATAAGACACCATTCAAAGCTCCAATAGTGGGGCATGTTGTCACACTGAACAGGTTGTCATAGCTTGAACCTCGAAATAAAATATGAAATAGTATCTAAACAGCCAAATATGTAACAAATAACATATTATTTTGTGCCACAGATGTTATAAATCAGTTTTTTAAAATTCCAACATCTATAAACACATTGGACAACCTGTATCATAAGAAAATAGGCTATATAGTACAGTATATATCATATATATACACTATACGCAGTTACTATGCAGTTGCATTACTACATAAATTCGGGAGCCCATTCACAGTGACTATGATTCATAGACTGATTTTGTCTTTAATGATGACAGGCAGCAGATATGTGAAATCTCTGCATGATCTTTCTCTTTTCTCTCTTTTTCTCTGTCTGTCTCTCTCTTTCTCTCTCCTGCTGTGGAAGTTCATGATGTCATGTTCCATCA
>JAZGTH010000020.1:2817500-2857500 GCA_036877525.1 Chromobotia macracanthus | reverse complement strand
CTTAAACTAGAGACTATGAAGAACTTTGTTGTGTCTGGACCATCCATCTCTCTCTGACCCTTTGATTAACTTTGCGTACTTCTTTAAAGACAGTAGACAATGTAATAGCCTTCTTCTCTCAAAAGAAACACCAGACTGATGTGTTTGTGGATTTCTTTTTGGCCGTTTTAGTACAGCTGGATACAGAAATGCCTGCATGCTCCATTAAGCAGCATTTTAAACAGTTAATAACAAGAAATGCTACATTTACCACAAATGAAATAATCTTATTAAATAATCTCTTATGGTTTATCTAACACGGTTTGTTTAATAGACTGGAATAATAGCTGCAGTAAAAATGTGGCTTTGCCATCAGGGTGAAAATCAAACACTAGAATAAGCAATCTGTCTATGTTCATCAAATGCACATATTTACTACTAGTTTGAAACACAGGTGCACCTAACCATCTCTCTCTCTCTCTCTCTCTCTCTCTCTCTCTCTCTCTCTCTTCTCTCTCTCCCTTTATTTAATCTGCTGAAATGGGCCAATGAGGCCACATAAAAGAGGATTTGATTGGTTCATAGGGGACTGGCGGTAGTGTGGAAACATGCAGGGCTTAAAGGGGAGTGTCCAGCGCCCTGCTGCCACACTCACATGGTCGGGCCTGCCCGAACACAAACGCTAATGTTTAATCTCAATAGGGGATTACAACAGACACTCCCACCCAACTTTACATGAAGATTGACACAAAAGGGGCTCTGTCTTAATGGGATGAAAAATAAAGGTTGTGATTAAAACAAACATTTCATTTTGTAGTAAAGGAATGGTTGATTTGTTTGTTTTATGGGGTAGATTCATTAGAAATAAAGCTGTGTAGGTATAGATGCAGAGAGGAGAGAGAGGGTAAGAGATGATGGATGGATGATGGATAGATAGATAGTTACTGCTGTGTTTGTGTGTATATAGTCTCTTTATACACACAAACACAGCGGTTTCTTTATGCATGCTTTTGTATTCTCTCTTTCTATTACGTTACTGTCTCTCTGTTCCCCCATTCACACACACACACAATGCAGCAGGACAGCTGGTAATGCATAGACTCAGATCTTGTTACCTGTATGTATATCAGGGTTGCGTGAACTCACAGGCCCTCTGCTCTGTTTGCAGCCCACACTTGTTTAGATTTGCTCTGAACGTTAAACAGCACAGATCAAAGTTCATCACGAGTTTCAGAGAAATGTGGCCTCATGTCTGCGGGAAGGAAAAGCATCATGTCGGAATGATTGTGTTTTAAATATGAATGCACAGGAAGGCCTCCACAATGTCCTCATTACCAGCAGGGAACCGTTAATGTGGTTTTTAATGTATGCATTTTCTCTAGTTTGCCAGGATTGTGCCTTTTAAAGCGAGCTTATGTAGAAACAACATGAATGGTTTTTACAACTCACAATTTTTGGTTGTAGGAACATTTTCATAACATTTCAGTTAAGCAACAAAAACATCACAACATTTTAAAAACATGATTTTGAAATTCCTAGGAATGTTCAAAATGTTGTGCTAGGAAAATTATTGCTTGGTTATAAGAACATTTTTAATTCTGTAACATTACGGCCTAAGAAAAAAATGTTGGTAGATAATATTTAACGTAAAAAAAATCTACTAACGTTACTTCAGAAATGCTTTTTGTAAACTTTGAGAGAACTTTTTGAGAATGTTAGCCAATGTTCTAAGAATGTTCGCTGTTAGCTGGGTTGTCTTTGCACACAGGTGAAATGAGTTGAAGCAGAGAACAGTACACAAGTGTTGGTGAAAGGCTGTCTGGTGTGTAACTGATAGTTTTCGAGCGTTGGCGAACATTAATGCATCCAGCACAGATCCAGAGCCAGTCTGTGTGGAGCCAGAGGCTTTGATTCACATACCCAAACCAAGGCTTTCTAAGACATTAAACACATGGATATATTAAAGTGAACATCAATATTATCCCTGTTTACTTTTCTAACACGTTTCCTGGTTTTATTGTAAAGAATCATCAGTGCTCATTATCCAGTTTTAGTGGATTGTAAATAACATTTTGTGTTGGGCAATGTAAATATCTGTATGCTATAATAATATAGAAGTTGTATTTGTTTTTATTTGGCACTAAAAAATTAAATGTTACAGTCAAAAACTATCCTGCTAGAATAACTTCCATTTATGAACAAAAACATAAATCTACTTAGTGTTCTGTAACTAGATTAGTTAATGCATCACATTTGATGCCAGGTCACAGTTACACAATGTATAGATAGATTTGTGTGAACGCCAGATGAGTGTTACTAAATGTATCATTTGAGACTGTGTGTGAAATTCAATGCACACACATGAACACACACAGCTGAGGGCCCAAAATCAGGTTTTTTGTGCTGTGCTGTGTAAGTCTGTGATAGTGACTTTGCCTGGAGGCAAACATGAAAAGCATTTCCCCTCCTGCTTGTGTAACACGATTATCAGTGTTGACTTTTCACATATTTAGTCATTTGGTCATAGAGGTTTAATATCATTTTTATAAAGCTGAGCAGCAGCACTTTATTCTGCATAGGATAGAAGGGTTGGATTAGAGCCAGTGTCACCATAGTGATGTGATACACCTGGTTTGTGGATCTCGACTGCATGCCGATGAACCAGGAGGTTTTGAATGGTGAATCTATTGAAGGTAATTCAAGATGGGTTCAGACCTGTTCTGTAGATCAGAATTCTGTCGCACTGATATGAGCTAAATGAGGAGGAGAAATGGGGGGGGCGTGTGACATGTCCAGAGAGAGAAAGAGAGAGAGAGATCCATTCCTCCCTGCGGCTGAGTGCATTTATTCACAATCTGTCAGAGAGCATCTGTCAGTGTTACTGGGTCACTTGTTTCTCTCTCTTTCTTCACAGCTCCTCCCCTCCTTCAGTTCTGGAGGGTTCGGCTTGGCTTTATTTGCTTCTGTCTCTTGTTTAAAACGTTCTAATAATAAAACAGTCTCATTAGAGAGCATTACTGTAGGACTGGCTGATGTAGAACGAGAGAGGGACAGAATGAGAGAACGAAGCTACTAAAGGAAAGTTTGTAAGGTTGTAATTAATCCCAGAGCCAGTTTGTTTATTTTTATGGAAGAATTTGTTTAAAATCTCTGTGGAGAAAACGAATGGAAAAATACAGACACAGTTGTGCTCTGAGAGGGTGAAGGAGAGAGAACACTGATGGCAGGAATTAGAAATAAACAAGAGAGAGAACAACATAATCTGTAGATGATATCATGTAGATGATAGCGTCTTGCATCTTGTTCAGCAGGTTTGAGTTTCTCTGTTTATTTTTAGAGCATATGGAGCATTTTTCATTTGGACAGAAATGTTAACAGATAAAATTCTTTGCTTATAAAATTCTGTTGTCAATAATTAGGGTCACAACCATCTCTCTCTCTGTCTCTCTCTGTGTAAATTTCCCAAAATTTGACCTAACATCACTTGAGTCTTTGTAGATGCATTGAGAGGGAAAATCTGAGCTGCTCTCTGAAGTTTATTTACTCGGTCAAGCAGCTATGCGAAATGCATCGCACTGTAAAATATTTGAGACGGATTGGTTTTGTAAGCTGTGCATTCAAAAATGTAAAGCCTTGTGCTTTCTGTGTGTGTGTGTGTGTGTTTTCTTAGTAAAGTAAGGTAATCTATTCCTAATAGTCACTGGAATGTTTAATCCTTCCAACATGGCCCCAGAGACCACCAAACACACACACGCATAACATGCTATTCCAAAATATAAACTTGTGGCATTGTTCTGAAGTTCCGAACATGTACTTCCACGGGAACTTCACAGAATGATCCAATTAAACTTGCTTTAATGCGAACAGAAGAACAAACAGAACTCTCACTGTGAAACCTGTGGAAAACATACATCTCATGTAGGGAGCCAGAGAGCCTTATTTAACCCTGACCCGTGTTCTTCAACAAAACATCATCTGCTTGGTTTGTTACCCGACCGCTTCCTGACTGGCAGCGTGAGGCCGCAGTTTCACTGAACCTCTGCCAGGATCACACACACACACATTTATCTAAATGGGGACATTCCATACTATTGTTTATATACACAGCTAGTTACAAACACTATAACCTAACCCCCACTCTAACCCAAATAGAAAACGTTCTGCATTTTTACAGTTTAAAATACAGTTTATGTACTATATTTTAATAGCGTTTTTACAAATAAGGACGTCCCCAAAAGGAGGTTTTGAATTTGTACTTTTGGGTACAAATTTGTCCCCTACACACAGATTAGTGTCAAATATTAAACCAGTGTTCTTAGACTTCAGACATACTGTGGACATTAAACTACCTTTGGACCATGAAAACATTCAGTGTGTGTGTTTGTTTGATGTTGATTTTAAACAGATTGTGCTTTGGAAACATTCATATCTCTGTCCATGTGTGTGGACTATAAATCATGTGCAATCATGAGAAAATGTGTGTGTGTTTCTGCACGCATCACATAATGTTTGATCAGATTATGAATCTTTCAGTGATTGTTTTGATCTGCTGTAATTGGTGTTTTCTATTCCAGCTTCACTGTTATTTGTTGCTCATTTATAAACCGGAATAAAAAGGTTTATGTTTCATGTTCAATACAATATAAGTTACTTTGTATTGACAACATGTGTGGCACAGTGTTGATATAATAAATTGATTTAAACTCATGCCTAAAACTGTACAGTGATTATATTAAAGCACTTACTAAGCAGGTACGCCTGTAAACATACACACCGTAAACTTACTGTTAAAAAATACAGCCACCGAAAGACACCAACATTACAATGCCATTCACGAGACAGAATCACATACTGACCTTGTTTGTGTAAAGTTATAGCCAACTATGTTGCCATGACAACGTAATGCCATTAACACTGGTAACCCAGTAACATGACGTAACTATCTGTAAAGAGCTGTTTACATGGAGCAGATGTACATCACTAATACATAATCAGATGCATATACATAATCATCCTGAACGTTTGACTCGGGTTAGAAAACAAACAGCCACAACCCCAACAAACAGGGAGCGTTCTCACAACGTTCTTTCAGTAACAGTAGAAGAATGCTTTTGAAATTACATATCATATATACCAAAAAAGCAGTTCTTAAGTTGTTAGTGGAGCGTTTTAAAAAAAGTGAAAAAGTTTAAATAATGTTCTTATAACCAAGCAACAGCATTAATACAACATCTAAAAATTGGTTTTGAACCAACAAATTTTGAACCCTTTTTTTGCTTAATGGCAACATTAGGGAAACATTCTTACAACATAACATTGTTAGGTGGGAATAACCTTGCACCCCCCAGCAATCAGTCAGAACACTCAAAAACCACCAAGAAACCTGCTAACAACCTTTCAGGCCACCTGAGAAATCATATAGCAACACCCTGGCAACCATCCACAGCTTCAGAGCACACTTTCTCTTAAGAATGTGTATAAATAGAGTTAATGAATGAATATGAATGCTGCTCATTAATCACATCTCTCTCTCCAGCATGGGTTGGTGCTCTGGCGATGGGGATGATATTTTTCTGCTCTCCTGTGGTCAGTATGTTTACTGATCATTTTGGCTGCCGGAAGACAGCGGTCTGCGGGGCGTTCGTGGCTTTCCTCGGCCTGCTCACCAGCTCCTTCGCAAAGTAAATGCCTTTATTTATTTATTTATTTATTTATTCTGCTTCTTTGTTTGTTTTTCTTCAGTAAAGGGTGAGAGATAATGTTCTGCTGGTATCACTCAGTTTAGATGTGTCTTACAGTAAATGTTTGGGTTGAATGTTACAGGGCTGACGTTTAGTACAGTTAGTCTCCACCAACAAACATCACTTCTACAGCACACGGTTTATAGACAGTATTCATGTGCTGTTTAACAAGAATAATATTTTTCTGAAAATGTTACCTATATTTCTATCATTTAAGAAAAACAGTTTTTATTCTATATAACCTCTTTAAAATGTAATGATGCTGATAAGGTTAAAAAACAAACACTTAAAAGCACAATTCTTGTTTTAAAAAGGTTTTTGTGACATACATATTAAGAGCAAACCCCTCGTATGCTTTGACATTTTCTTTCTAAATAACGGGGCAGTGACATGATGAGTTTTGAATAATTGTATAGAATAAATGGTAAAGTAGCTTTTCAAGCTAAGAGTCTTTTAAACAGAACACTGCGGGGCTCTAACACAGACCAATATTACAGAATACTTTTCTCTATTCTCTTCCATTTCATTGTGTGTTTTCTCTAAATGCCTCCCACAGCGCTCAATTAGCCTCTCACTCGCTCTCACATTCTCTCTCTCTACCTCTCTTCACGTTCTCTCTCTTTCACATTCTCTCTCTCTATCGTTCCATCTCTCCTCACATTCTCTCTCTCTTTCTCCATGTGCAGTTGGACAAAGTGCTGGTTTTGTTCCATACTGAAAAAGCTCTTTATGGTGATAAAAAAACGGAAAAACAGCCTGTTCCTGCTGTTTTTAGAGTGCTGAAACACACAACAAACACAAACGCTTGTTAGTGTCTCCCCAGCCAACAGGGAACATTCTCAGAACATTATCTGAGTGTTCTCTCAAACGTATCAGTAACGTTAGTGGAATCTTATCAAAAATGTTATTCTTAAGTTAATAGAATGTTTTAAATAAAAAAAATTAGAATTAGAATTAAAACAGTTTAAGGAACGTTGTTTTAATTAAGCAATAATGTTAATACAATGTCTAAATAAATGGTTGTTTTGAACGTTCCTAGAACATTCAAAAGTAATATTTAATGTTTTTGTTACTTAATGGAATGTTAGTGAAATGTTCTTACTACCTACAATTGTCAGCTGTGTCTTGTCCCCTGAAGCATCAAGTTGTATGTTTCATCTATTTTAAGATTGAGAAAGACACTCTTTTCTTTAAATCCTGCTGATGAGTTGGATGTAGATTTGAGAGGTCCATCCCAGCTATCAGTGAACATTCTCAAAACATTGGCTGACGTTTTCTAAAAGTTTCCCCAAAGTTACCAAAAACATTCTTGTAGTAAAGTTTATACAACATATAAATCAAAAACATTATTCTTAAATAGTAAGTTGAATGTTTTTAAAAGTTACAGAATAAAATGTATAAAATTGAATAACGTTTTTATAACCAAACAATAATGTTAATGCAACGTCTAAAAACTGGAAATGAAAATAAACTTTATACTTAATTCACTTACTTATTTGTTACTTTATGGAAATGTTAAGGAAACTCTGAAAGTTCTCTTCCTCTCTCCTCAGCACACTGGGCCTGCGATACTTCACATATGGAATACTGTTTGGCTGCGGCTCTTCATTTGCATTTCAGCCTTCTCTGGTGATCCTGGGGCATTACTTCCGCAAGAGACTGGGGCTGGCCAATGGCGTGGTGACTGCGGGCAGCTCCCTTTTCTCGATGGGCCTTCCTGTGCTGCTGAAGATAGTGGTGGGACCGTTGGGCCTCTCCAGAACCTTCCAGACTCTCAGCCTGTTCATGCTGGTCCAGACACTGCTGGCCCTCACATTCCGTCCACTCATGCCAAGCGGGATGTGCCCGATCCCGGGCATGGGGGTGGACGGAGGCCCCGCATCAGGGCTGGAATCGGCAAGCAGGTGGCAGAAGGGTGTGGCCAAAATGAGGAAGTACTTTAATGTGCGAGTGTTCCGCGTGCTGACCTATCGGCTGTGGGCGTTCGGTGTGGCCACGGCAGTGCTGGGATACTTTGTGCCATACGTGCACCTGGTGAGTTTTGAGTCGATTGTTCCTGTAGCTCAACTGATCAGCTATGCAAAGGTTGTGGGGTTCGCTTTAAATTAACACATGTAGTGATGAAAAGTATAGCTTGAATGCAAGAGTAAGTTGCTTTAAATTAAAACATCTACTGAATGCATAAATGTAAATGTAAAAAAGTGACCCACGCCTGTGAAAAATAGTCCATTAATTAAGAAACATTAATGATATATTCATAAATGATAAATATTGGGCCTCATAAATGTGCCCAGCAGGTAGAAAAGCAGTTCTCACTCTCAACAGCGAGTTTTAATTATCATAAATTTCTGAGAATAATTAATATCTCACATCCCGCAATAACTCACATCCTTAGTTCTTCAAATAAATTATAATGAGACTCCCGCCTGATCTTCTGAACACGGAGCATATAATCCACAGAACATTCACGATTTCCAAGAATAAAACTGAGGTGCTGAAGTGATGGTGTCATGCTGCCATCTTATTAAATTCAGTAATATAAAATGCAATAACGATGGTCTTATTAAAGCACATTGTGGCTGATTCAGGCAGATGGATCGGTTTTCTTTATCTGCAGTACACAATGTTACTACCCAGCTAACAGAGACCATTTTAGAACTATCTCAGAACGTTTTTTTAATGTTATATATCATATATAAAAGCATATACAAAAGCGTTATTTCTAAGTTGTTAGTGAAACATTTTAAAACTGTTACAGAATCAAACATTTTTGAATACGTTCTTACAACCAGGCAATAAAGTTAAATTCAATTTCTAAAAAATTGATATTTTGGACATTCCTAGAACTTTCAAAACAGCATTTTACCATTTTTATTACTTAATGGAAACGTTGGGAAACGTTCCTACAACCTATAATTGCTAGCTGGGTAGTTATTTTTGTAACAATACACTGCTATCTCCGGCTGTAACCCAGATTCTGTCTTACGGCATTTGTGGCAGTAATTAGGTTTGAAATCATACAAACGTAAGAACTAGATCTTTTTCTCATTATGACCACTGTTCCTCTCTTCTCCCATGTTCCACCTAAACACTTTTTCACACTTAAAATAGTTAACACCAGGTCATTCTAAACCTCGAGTAAACAAATTCTGTTTCACGTTTCACTTTACCAGGGGTTAAGAGTTAACCCTGGGTATTCATGATTTCACGTTTCAAAAACCCTAAACCCTGGATTAATGTTCTGGGTTCTGAAACCAGCAGGGTTTCTTAACCCTGGGTAAAATGTGGTGCAAATCCCGCTTTTAAATTACAAGTGTGAAATATTCCTTTAACCGGGGGTAAAAGCAGGGTTTTTATTAGAACAAAGCTAAACCAGGGTTAAGCACAGTGTAAAAAGCCATTATACCTACTAGCATGACAGTACAGTTTTGTAGTGCGAGTAATATTGTGTAACAGATTAATCAAAATCAAGACTAGATCCCTTAAGTCAGAGGTCCAGACTAGAACATGACCCCCTGACCCCAGAACTCAGGCACCTAGGCCCAACACCAGGCTGTCCACTATGCAAACATAAAAAGAGGAGATGCAGAAATTATTTTAATCACAGTATTTATTTCAAACACTGCGCCAGTTTCAGCAGCTAAGCAGAGATGTTGAATAGTTGTTAATGACCTGTGATGGGTCACCTGTGATACAGCTAATTATCACATGTAAGAACTGAAATGCTGTTTCGTGACATCTCAGGTTCTGTGTTCAGATACTGCTGCAAGTGAAACCTTTTAATAATGTAATAAAACGTTCAACACCTTTGTGTAGTGCACAAAATACAAAAGATACTTCATTTTAGAAACGTCATAGCTTAGTTAGCAGTTTGACATTTCCAAAATCATTTCAGGTAATTCTTGATTTGCCATCATACAATGCAATTTAATGCAGAAACTCCAAAATCCATTTCGGTTTAATGAATTGAATGTTAAACTGTTTTTTGGCATTTGCTGTTACATACAGACTGAAGAATATTTAATAAAAGGAAAATCTATTTACAGAATTTGTACGACAAGTGTGTGTAGGTGTGCAAGCGTGTGTTTAAAGGTCAGAAAACAGGTTGTATGAGTGAGCTCAGCTCATGCATAAATGATGCTTTTAGGTTTCAAGAGCTGAAATATTTCATTCTCTCTGCATGAGTCAGTGTGAGGAGTCCACATATGTTAGACTGATGAATTATTCACTTTGTTTGTGTCATCTAAGGACAAAGTCTTTTGGGATTTCTGATCTTCAGTTACCTTTCCTTTTCATATGTGGTATGTTAGCGATGGGCGAACTTTTACATGAATACTCAAATACTTGTAATCATTCTAGTTCATGGAGAAGCTTAGATTTGAATAGCTTAGATTTGCTTTTCAGCAACTTAATATCAATTCTGGGTAACAGTTTGAGATAAACAAGCTATGAAATATGACCCCAGCTAACAATTTTGGTTGTAAGAACGTTTCTGTAACATTTCAATTAGTAACAAAACCATGTAGGTAGAATAAGTTAATTAATCCAACCACGTCAATTTAATATTTACATGTTAATGTAATATTTGGTTCAATATATTATATATATATATGATGGGGACATGATTTATTGATAAACAAACATGAATTTGATCAAATATCTCTTAAATAATTTAATATACATTTTAATTTAATCTTATAGCTATGAGGACCGCATTGACCAAGTTATCTTAGCTAACGTTCTAGTAACATTCGAGTCCTAGCTAACAGGTAATGTAAACAACCTAAAATTGTTAGCTGGGGTTGTCTGTAGCCTAGCTAGCTAAATGTTTTCAGTAGGTTGTCCAACACTGAAAACAAACACACTTCCGTTATAAGTTACACAAGGATACTAGAAGTGTGTGTGTGTGTGTGTTGGAATAACTTCACGTGTGGTGTTGTTGCTGTACATTGAAATGTCGGTATGTGTTTGAAGCAAGTGTTTATTTGTTTAGGTGTGAGTGAGTAAATGTGTGTGTTTTGGAGGCGTTGATTAGGGACCCCCGCCGGCCCTCCACAATCTCACTCTAAAGTAAGTCGTGTTTTTTCAGGCCTCGGACCAGAAGTAAACATCTTGTCCCGGCTTTTGTTGTACGTATGCGTGTGGATGTGGGTTTGGAACGCGCAGTTCGGCCCCTGAATGTGGTGCAATAGAAAAGCTCTCCCTACACGTTAACCCTGTGTATGAACCCGGTTTGTAAAAACATTTCCGTTATGTTACCATGAAGTAACAAAAACGTTCAAAATGTGTGTTTTGAAAGTTCTAGGAACGTTCAGAATGATTATTTTTTAGTCATTGTGTTAATGTTATTGCTTGGTTAGAACGTTATTTAAACTTTTTTTTTAAAACGTTCTACGAACAACTTAAGAATAACGTTTGATATTTTCATATACATGATATATAACATTAAAAAAGTTCTTCTAATGTTACTGCAAGAATGTTTTGGATACGTCGAGAGAACTTTTAGAGAACGTTAGCCAATGTTCTGCGAACATTCCCTGTTCGCTGGAAAATCTCAGGGCTTTTGATGTTTCCCTAAGGTGTTCTCATTTAAACCATTTTCAAAAGACATCCAGTTCTCAGGCCTGTGATCTCTAGGGTCAGGAAATACTTCTAAAGGTTTTTTCACCGTTCTTTTATTTTTAACCCCATGTCATCCTTCTCTGGCTTTCTTGGAATCAAGGGCGTCTATGAGCGGAAATATTCAACTTATAGTTCACTTTCCTGTGTTCCCACCACAGTGACAATAATGCTGTCATTGATCAGGGCTGAGAACAAGAGCTTTTCTGAAGACCAGGAGCCGTACAGAGGCAAACGTTCAGTCCAACAATGTGACCCACAGAGAATGCACTTCATATCAAAACCCTTCTCTGGTTCTCTGGAGGTCCCAGAGGAAAACTGCGTTTCTCAGAGGTTGCTCTTTCATGGCTCAGGAAAAATATCTGAGACACAGGAGACTTGGCAAATATTTTCATTTACTCTCCATTTAATCTCATTGCTGTCTAGAAATAACTGAGATGTTACAGAGATGAACGTTTGATGAACGAAAGTTTGTCAAGTCAGAGTTTGGGTTTTTGAAAAAAAAAGTTTAAAACAATTTTCAGACAGATAAAATGTTTTGCATGTGCACATAAATCAGCTGCTGTATTTCCTGTTGTTATGGCAGATTAATTTTGTTCGGGAGCATTTTGGGGACACTCAGAAAGAATGGATTCTGCTCGTGTGTATTGGAGCTTCATCTGGGGTCGGTCGACTGCTTTTTGGGAAGATTGGTGACCTCATACCCGGAGTGAAGAAAATCTACATGCAGGTACAAAAATCTGTGTTTAAACATCATAATCATAATTCTGTTGTTTCTGAAACATTCGTAGGATGTTGATAAAATGGTAAAATAATCTTGCACACAGCTTCCTTCTGGTAACCAGCCTGTTAACCTCTTAACCACAGCACCCCAATCAATGCTTTAATGTTCGTAAATTTCTGTACTTGTGTTGTACTTGTGATCTAAACATAGAACAGATTTTCATTCAGTGTCTCATTAGTTCTAGAATGCTATAAACAGAATCTTCTCAGGCAATCATTCAGATAAAGAAGGGTTTCATTCAACTTTCAAGGTCAGGATTTCCAACTTCCTGTTTGGTTAAGTGCAACAGAAAGCCACTACACAGCTAGGGAATGTTCTCAAAATGTTGGGTATCGTTTTAAGTTATTAAAACGTTCTGGCAGTAATGCTAGTAGAATATTGTTTTAGCGTTATATGTATATACCAAAAACATTATTCTTAAGTTGTTAGTATAATGTTTTAAAGACGTTGCAGTATAACAATTTTTGAATAGCATTTTTATAACCAAGCAATAATGATAATACAGTATCTAAAAAACATAGACATTTTGAATGTTCCTAGAACATTCAAACTAACATTTTGACCATTTTTGTTACTTAATGGAAATGTTGGGAAACGTTCTTACAACTTAAATTGTAAGCTGGGTTAATGTTAAACTTGGAAACAAATGCAAAAAAACTAGAACTCGGATTCTCAGAGATGCAGGTGAATGACATTAGAGGTCAGAGAATATCCAGCATCACATTTTGGATGGAACACCACATTTGTCCATGTCTTTAGATGACCTCTGTGTGTGTGTGTGTGTGTAGGTGGCCTCGTTCATAATCCTGGGTCTGATGTCTATGATGATACCTCAGTGTGCAGTGTTCGAGGGTCTGGTTGTGGTGCTTGTCTTGATGGGTCTTTGTGATGGCTGTTTCATCACTATCATGGCCCCCATTGCCTTTGAGTTGGTAGGGCCAATGCAGGCGTCTCAAGCCATTGGCTACCTCCTCGGTCTCATGGCCATACCCATGACAGCAGGACCACCAATTGCAGGTGAGTATCAACATTGGCTTTGCTCTGTCCAATAGCAATTTCTGCAAAGGATTTGCATGCCAACAGGGTTCAGGAGCAGCGCCACCTACAGGTAAACAGTGAAATCAGATCAATCAGGCATAAAGTTCAAGTGTTATTGTATGCATTGTACAGAATGTAGCAGCCGCATAACTGCTGCTAGCAGCCAAGTTTACATGTGCTTGCTGGATCCTTTTCAGCACATTTTTGGCTTGCAAAGTCGACACAGATAAGATTTCCTTAATGTGTGTGTGCTCTCTGTACATTCTTTCTGCCTTACATATAGACACTATTATAAATGTTATAAAGCTTTATAATATATTAAAATATAAATATATTAATATAAATATATATATTTTATATTTAATCACACACTCACTTTACATACACATTCATACATATACACACATACTGTACACACACACACAGTACTCACACAGTACTCACACATCCACACACATACTGTACACTGTGTAAGTATTCTTCCAGAACACATGTCTATTGGACATTACAGTGATTTATTTTAAAGTTTCATGGCCCCACTGTCTCCCTCTGAGCACATTAAGTTTGGACTGTTGACATAAATGCTCTTGTGTTTCAACAGATTCCATATGTTCTGCTAGCTCCTCAGCCTCAAAGGCAAAGCTGAAGCTGCCAAATTCAAGCTCTTTTTTATTCATCTGGCCCAAACTCTGATAAACATACTTCACTTGCAGGTCTTAGGGTCCATTTGTAGAATACTGGCTTCATCTTTCAGGGCTCTGGGCCCCAGCTAACAGGGAACATTTTTTTAGGGAACATAACAGGAAATTTTGTCTAACATTCTCTTAAAAGTGATCAAAAAACGTTCTTGTAGCAATGTTACATGTTCTTGTTATGTGCCATTCGTTAACATTCTAACCAAACATTTTTATTCTAACATTCTTTAGCATAAAAAAGTTTTTTTTAATTGTAAATGGAACGTTTTTAAACATTATAAATAAAATAACATTAACAGAACGTTGGGTAAACATTCTTACAACCCAAAATTGTTAGCTGGGTTGGTTCTGCAATGCTGATCCCTCATCGGAGAATTTGAAGCTTCATTTATAAGATATATTTTGAAAGCATTGCATACACTGTGGGGGCTTTACATCTGGGTTTGGATTGGCTGTGACATGCTTGTATTTCACAAACTTGGAACTGTGATTCGACTCCTATATGTTTATTTAAGCTTCAAGTGACCTTACATCTTCCTTATGGGAGTCTGTATCAAACCATCAGCAGTCTTCAAAGTATGAATAGGTCATTGTTGTTTTGCTTGAGAGATGATCCAAACTCTGAGCCTCATTAATGTTCTTCCTGGAGTAACAGGATCTGCAGAGAAGAGAATTCACACTGAACCTAACTGGATTAGTTTCATCCTTAAATCAAAGCTTCCCCAGCTAAAAATGTTAGGTTGTAAGAACATTTTCTTAACGCTTCTATTAAATAACAAAAATGTTAAAATGTTATTTTGAAGGTTGTAGGAACATTCAAAACATCCTTTTTAAATTGTTGTTTTAACATTGTTGCTTGGGTATAAGAATGTTATTCAAACTTTCGGTAATTATGTAAGAATAATATTTTTGATATATGATATTAAAAAAGATGTTCTACTACTGTTACTGCAAGAATGTTTTTGATAACTGAGTGAACTTTTAGAGACCTTTTAGTCAACAATCTGAGAACGTTCCCTGTTAGTTGGGTTTTTACTTGTGTTCACTTGTTTTACTTGTGTCAATAGAAAATAAAATGACCCTGTTCATTGTTTAAGAAACTAATGATTCATCAAATGATTTATTCTTCCGTCATTGATTCTTGAGTCAGATGGTTATAAGACACTATTATAGGCAGGGCTGGAAGAGGCAGAGAATGAATTTCACAGTTCCAGTTCAAAATGTAAAGATTTCCATCTTATATCCACATAATAGCTGCTGCTATGCAAATATCCTATATACATATAGTGGGATTTTCTGCATCTGTGGTTTAAAAATATAAAACATGTCCCCGGCTGTGGTCCCCTAATGAATCTCGGCCATTTCCACAACCAAGGACTTGTACAGAAAATGTAGACATTTTAAGGTGTTGCCAAACATTAACATTGTAGTTTAATGTAGACTGACACAGTGATGTAGGGAGGACTTTAGTCTTACGTTTGTTCTACATCCTTCTCCGCAGGCATCCTCAGAGATCATTTTGGAAACTATCACGTGGCGTTTTATCTGGCTGGTGTGCCTCCAGTGGTCGGGGGTATCGTGATGTTTTTTGTGCCTCTCATGCACCGGCGCATGCAAAGACGCCGCGGAGAGACAAATGACCCGAGCATGGACAAGATGCTGAAGAGTTGCTCCAACGGAGACAGACTGCCTGGATACACAGACATGGAGACACACATATGATGCCCACAGCCACACAAAGGTACACACACACGTGTTTGTTACATATAAATAAACAGACCAAAAAATGTTTCCGAAATATGCACTGAAAAAGTTTGCACTATAAGTTTATAAGGAACTGTGACATATGACATGACATAAGTGGACCTTTTCTGGCCCTGAAGAACATTCACTGAATTCACTGAAAATTCAATGAATCAATAAAGAATGACCTTTTTTTTCAAATGAAAATAATGCAAAATGCTGTTTCTAAGTGATAAGTCTAAATAATTTTTCTTCAATGTTTCATTTAAATAACGTATCTACAAGCTGCTGTAGATGAGAATAGTCAACGACTAAAATGACAATCCAGTGTGTGTGTGTTTGTGACATCTGTTGTTTTGTTCTCTGTCACCTGCAGGGATTCATCTCACCAGCACTTGTGGTGTGTGTGTACGTGTGTCAGAGAAGGTGTGTGATGTATTTCCTCTTCGCTCTGCTCTTATAAACACAAGGTCTCAAGATGTCCCCCGTACTCGTCTTCTGTTCTGGAGAAAGGCCTGCTTATCCATCAAAAAGCTCAAGATTCTCTCTTTCCAGCTGCCCACACTGCCGTTTCTCTCCATTGTGTATTAAAAATACTTCGGCAAATCCCTGCGGGTGGAAAAACAGAGATGCTTTATGAATGGCAGAGGCCTCGTGCAGGAGTGAAAACCCCCAAAAATTCAGGACAGCCAATATTTGAACACCTTCAAAAAGGAAACAAAATCTTCAATTTGTCATGAGAGAGAAGAGCGCTTTCCAGCACATGCAAAGTGCTGTTAAAAGAAAAACAGAGGCGAGCGATTTTCATTTAGCTTGATAGTGCTTTCTTTCCATTTTATTTTGTTCTAGATTATGCAAATCCAATTTGTATGCTTTAGATGTGTCCAGAATAAGATTAGTTTCTTCAAAAACTCTCCATGCTTAAACCTTTCCAGCTTGAATTTGTTTATAAGGAAACTTTAACTAGATTCGATTCTTTGTGCACTTTCTGCTTTGAGAACCTCAGCCGCGATTTTCGTACCGTAACGTACCGCAGCTGTTGCATTGCTTATGAATTATGTAGAAATGAAAACTCAATGAGGAAACATTTTTATGAATTTTTTTAAAAGCTAATCCTATATATGTAATATTACCTGCTGAATTTTGTTTAACAATCAGCTATGCAGTAAGCAGTACACAAACTGTGCCATGACCACAGAGCCAGATAAAAACTGAAAACTCATCATGCTACGAATCAATGTTACAATTATTATAAGGGCGTGACTCTCAGGTCCAGGTCATATTTCCCCCCGAAATCAAAAGGAAATTATATTTGAATACAGAAATTGGGCTATTAAGATGTTTTGCTTTTGATATTATTTTTATGACAAATTCTCAATACTGTAATGCAAGAGAAATTCATCTTCATTACATCAGTACAGGAATACAGTAAAAATCAGTGTCACAGTGATTTTTGTATTAAATCAGCATATAATTACCAAATTCACTAATCAAAAATACTGTCATGATGTTTATTTACTGTACAGTTTAATTATTTTCCTCACTATATTTTCTTATGTCATTTTAATTTTCTTACTACTTTCAGATGTTTTATTTTTTATTGGAAAGTGGAAATATGACCTGGATCTGGCTTTACAGAAAAACAGAATCACTACATTTGATAGAAATGTTTTTTATGTATATAACATTTGACCCACAGTTGTTGTTTTTGTTTTTAATGTATGATGCATCTCAGAAAAAGATGCATTCACATTTATTTGTGATTTCATTTGGATCGGAGTTGAATGGACTCTTGAGAAGACAATCAAAGTATGATGAACTGAAACTATAAATACACAATATAATAACATCACTAATTATAAACAGAAACAACAGATTGCTTTAAGCAAAACGATAATGTAGTATTACACAAAGTGGGTCACATTTATGAGTATTAATCAGTTACTAGGTGAGAAAGGTGACATTTTAAGCTGTTGGAATCTTTTATGTTATGAAAATGATTTTGTGTTTTTGTATGTATAATCTAGATCATGTCTTGTGTGACAGCAGTCATTAGCTTTTCTCTGAAACATAAACTCTGTTCCAAAATCTATCAAGCTGCCTACATAGACGGCATTTGAAGGTATCATAGGTGAACGTCCGACAGGTCCGTTTTGAAAGACAGGTAGTAACATTTTGCTGCCTTCGAATGAGGGGTCACTTGCATGTAACTTTTGCTTAAAGAATACTGCATTATCAGCTTAGAAACATGCTACTGTCAAACTGCATTGGATGTTACAGAAGGAGCGATAACTGTGTCACATGAAAAGAACATGCAGAGTGATCTAAATGAGTCACTTGTGAGGTTTTATGCCAGTGGACACGGTAGACAGCAAGGCAGCTGACCTGGATTTGGAACAGAGCTGTAGTTTCTCTCTTCTGCACGTATGCGGTGCTTACATCACTTTGTTTGTCAATTCCCAGAAGCCTTTTAACCGCCAATCAGTGTCTGTGTTGTCATGGTGACCTGTCCATTAGAGCTAATCAACCTCGGTTCGGGTACATTGTCTGCCTCAGCACTCATTAGATGCTCTAAGGTCAGCTGTTTTTATAAAACAAAACTAAAAGCAACAGAAACGGTCACGATTTTAACCAAACTGCCTCAGTCTACATTGTCCTTCAGGTCCTCCAGGAAACATCACTTTGACGCTGAAGTAACGCTGAAGTGAATCTCGTGTCTGGGTCACATTTTACTTGTTTTAGGAGCATTAAGATTTTTAGCACTGACATTGTTTCATTTGACAATTAAGCATTATCCCAAACAGATCAATGAGAATTCATGAAAGCAATGTCACAAAAAATCTTAATGGTGCTGAACATATTTATTTTCTTTAGCGCAATTTTTGTTTTATTTTAGTGAGTGAAATGTGACCTGGTTTTTGAGATTCATTTAACTAGACCATAAGACAAATTTTAAGATTACAGTACTGTGTACAGATGTGACTAAACACGCTTGTTTGAGTTTATAATTATAGTTAACATGATTGATTGTCTTTATTGGAAAAAGACAAAATCAAGCATACCTCAGAATTATATGTAATGGTTTCATACCTGCATCTTTTCAATCCTGGTGCACCTAGTTAGGTTGTCTGTAATTGTCCTGCAGTGATTCCCCTGTGCAAATTCACTGAGTGTGATTCCCCTGTGCAGATTTGCCTGTGCAGATTCATTTGCCTGTGCAGATTCACTGAGTGTGATTCTCCTCTGCAGATTCATTTGCCTGTGCAGATTCACTGAGTGTGATTCTCCTGTGCAGATTTATTTGACTGTGCAGATTCATTAAGTGTGATTCCCCTGTGCAGATTTGCCTGTGCAGATTTATTTGCCTGTGCAGATTCATTGAGTGTGATTCCCCTGTGCAGATTCATTTGCCTGTGCAGATTCACTGAGTGTGATTCTCCTGTGCAGATTTATTTGCCTGTGCAGATTCACTGAGTGTGATTCTCCTGTGCAGATTTATTTGACTGTGCAGATTCACTGAGTGTGATTCTCCTGTGCAGATTTATTTGACTGTGCAGATTCACTGAGTGTGATTCTCCTGTGCAGATTTATTTGACTGTGCAGATTCGTTGAGTGTGATTCCCGTGCATGTGCTGTGAGCCATGCTTCCTCTTCGCCTGAACAGCATGTGATATCAGTGCTGATTATAGCAAAGCCCTAAACACGGATCCTCTGCTATTTAGTTTACTCCTGCGGTCATCCAAATAACAGTCCCTCTTTTTCTCTGTGCCATTTGTGACAGATGTGTGAGGTTTTATATGCATGAAAAGCAAACACAGAATGACAGACAGACAGATCGTGTGTTTGACAGTCTGACAGTTCAGTTGTTTTCAGAAACTCAGGGAGGGCAGAAGTTCATCATTTGCCATCATTCATCTGGGCATGACATCATGCTGCTTTTATAATTCGCTGTTACAGAACATTACATACAGATGCTGAATTTTGGAACCAGAATTTTTGACAGTGTATTTCTTGAGATGATTTTTTGTTCCGTGGTGAATCCTGAGGTTAATATTTCCAGGTCAAATTTCACGGCAAAATCAAAAAGAAACAATAAGAAAGTATATTTTGGCTAAAACAAAACAAAAAAAAGCCTGTTTTAGGGATCATTAAAATCTTCTGCATTGTGACAGAACTTTTCCCTCCAAAAATCTCATTAGTGTCATGCATCCGAACGGAGTAAAATGTGTTCCTGACAATTTTCAAGTGATTCACCTTCTAAATGATTTCAGGTGCTCTTGTTGTCATGGATACAGAGCACTGGAATCTGGCTCAAGCCATTTAAGTCTTCCATTACATTTCTCCCCAGTTTCAGCCAAAAATGCATGTGAGAAACGGCACGTGGTGTTTAAATGACTCGCTTCTGCTCAGGCTTTGCTTTCATCCATGTTATTCTTCTACACATTTAACACAGACACCATGCCAGCTAACAGCAACATACTCAGAATGTTGGCTAATGTTCTCTTAAAGTTCTCTTAAAATTGTCCAAGAAGTTCTTGCAGTAATGTTAGTAGAACTTTTTTTAACATTATATATCATATATATCAAAAATGTTATTCTTAAGTAGTTAGTGAAACATTTTAAAAATTTACTGAATTAAAAAACTAAAAAACGAATAACGTTCTTATAACCCAGCAATAATATCTAAAACGTCTAAACAACGTCTAAAAGCTGGATGTTTTGAACATTCCTTTCAAAATCACGTTTTTAATATTTTGTTACTTAATGGAAACATTAGGGATATGTTCTTACAACCTAAAATTGTTAGCTGGAATTAGATGCGTTCGACTTGAAGCGACGCTGCGCAGACCGACCGCTGAAAGCGTACTGAGCCATCTGTTTTCAAATCGCTCTTACTGTATTTGATACCATACAGCGATCTCTCTGTGCAGTCTGCTTCATGTGGAACACACCTGTTTACCTCTGTGAACATGAAACGTAATGTCATCACCTCATATTTTCTTCATATCACTGCCTTCTGTCAGACTGTTACCGTTTCCTGCAGTTTCTCTTTAAGGTCGGATTATATTACACTTTATTTTAGCTAATGCAACAGCAAAGTCATCTAGAGGTCCAGTAGTTTTGTTGTGTAAATGTTGAACCCTTGCGCAAACATAGTGAAGGAAGGTCTCTAGCTCTGCTCTGACTTTTCAAACCAATATTTCAGACTGATCTCTGCTCCTCTGACCATGTGCCTGCACACAAAATACTTCGATGTAAATAGTGCTAAACAACATTTCCACAAAGTCTCTCTACGATATCGTTTACAGCTTTCAAAACAACAAAAAAGTGTACTTACAGTGAAGTACATTTCTCCTTATGCACAGTCACAGATAAGCCAGTTAACCTCCAGGAACGAAACAGTCAAGCACTTTGACATCTGACCTTTACTTCAGAGCGTGTTCGTCACACTTGGTGCTTGTGTGTTATTATAGCGACACTTACAGAAAGCCTGTATGTAGTTCATGTACAGGCCATAGGGCTTCAAAAACAATGACTGCTTATCATAAAGATTATAAACCATCAGAATATGTCAGAAAAGTACAGCGGGCTGAATGAAAACATCTGTGTCTCTTTATACCGAGCTCTCTTTACACAACTGTAGCACTTGTTTTCTAAACCTCAGTCTTCAACCCTCATGAAATATTAGCGATTTAAAAAGATTATTGAAGCTAAGCTGCTAGAAATGTCATTTTGTGTTCATGTGAAAAGTATTTTTTGATCCTGTAATAAATGTAAGTTTTTTTGTTTTCTATTCAGCCACCAATAAACATACTGCGCACCAAATTGTGTGTCCACAATGTTTATTCTTGATTTCTTTTAATTGATTAGTAATTTTTTTTTAATTAGGTCCTCTGTTTTCGACTGCAAACAAACCAGGTTTAAACTTCCATTATATATTCCAAAATGAAGAAACTGGGAACTGAAATAAGATCTTTTCTGAACTCATTATATACGCACACGTGTGTGTTTGTATGGGGGTGAGTTATCGCCTGGTTATTTTGTTTGCATGCAGCAGACCTTGTACACTGATAGCTTGTGAGTAAACTAACATTTGAATTCTGTTGAATTGAATTCGATTCAATTGCAATTGTGTTAAAGGGTGTGTGTGTGTTTGTGTGTCGCAATATCATTTAGACTTACTGCGAAACATATTTACACAAAACATTTGCCATGTGGGTAACCGTGTTGTGTAAGAAGCACAGCTGAAGACACATGTAGCATTAATCATAAAGCTGTAATCTTAAGAAGGCCTTTTCCCTTTTATATCTTTATGTAACTGATTGCCTTTATACTGAGTGTGCTATTTATTTGTTGCTGCTGTTATTTGTACCATTTAAAGTATTATGCCTCAGGTTTAGACGAAGCACAACAGTCCTCAGGGCTGGACGTTGCAGTAATCTTGCAAAAACACACGGGTCATGTTGTGTCACTCTCAACACACCGCCCGGCTCCATCTGACCCATTTATGTCAACCATGCTTGCGACAGCATGACCTAGAAACAAACTTGATGTTTGAGGTCATCATTTACAAAACCATATCTCAACTAAACCGGATAACAAAAAATATGCAAAGTCAAATACTGAGGAGTTTGATTTAAATCGTCTGTAATGGTTTTCAGGGCGTCAGGTGTGAATCGGGCTGCTGTAATAACACGCGTGAACCTCCAGGGGGCGCCATCACGCTGTTCAATACAGTATCACTCACACAGTAAACGGGTGTAATGTTTTGCAAGAAGATCTGAAAAGTTATTACTAGCTAACAAACAGCTTTAAAACAATTCTAATATCTATTAGAAAAAGATACTCAAGTAAAAAAATAAATGTATTACTTATTTATAATAAGCCAGTCGGAGGTGGGCGTGTTTTTAGGCAAGAGAGTAAGGAGTATTCTCGAAAACAATGCGGTAAATATGCCAAAGCTCAATGATTTATGCAAATAAGAATTAATTATATGCATCTATTAGCTAATTAATCAATTATATGCATCTCTTAACTGATGAATTAATTATATGCATCTATTAGCTAATTATTGAATTATTTATATGCATCTATTAGCTAATTAATTATATGCGTCTATTAGTGATTAATTAAATAATTAAATGCATATATTAGCTATTTAATTAATTAAATGCATCTATTAGCTAATGAATTAATACAATTTCTCTTATCATCATAACTGTAAACGTTTTGTTGTTGCCTGGCAACCCGGCGCATTAATTCTCATTGTGCAGTTCAGTAATCAGTAGATTCATGCGCCTGTTACAGTCAGAAATCAGAGGGTGCAAAAACATACGCACATATATACAAATACTAAATAAAAATATAACACACTAAACAACACTAAAGATTCAGAGTTGTTTTGCACCAAAGTATTTTCTGTAAAGCTGCTTTGCAACAATGCAAAATTGTGGAAATAAAATTGATGTTTGATTATCTGGTTACGTTGTTTTGTTATTATCATTATTATTATTAAAGTTTATAATACTGATTTATAATTTGAGCTGTCGGGTCCGATTTTCTAGGAAATGTCAGTCTGGCTTTATTTGAGGCATGCAGTTTTATTTCAAAGAGAGATGGCGGTAGAGAGGCACAGGTTACAGACTGCAGCTTTAACAGTGTAATATATTCCAGAATGACCCAATCAACAGTAACCCATAAAATCCCCCAGTGAGCATTTGTGAGGACTTCCTGTGCTGTTACAATGCAATGTTGTAATGTTTTTCTTTTAAAAATAACCAATGAGTTTTCCACATGTAATGCAGCTACCGCAGTGGTGCATGCCTCCTGACAGACACTCACCGTTACATATCACACGGTCAAGGTCTCTCGCTCTCTCTCTCTCTCTCATACCACACAAGTTCTTCCTCTATTTCTTCTGTTTCGAATGTCACTTCCTGTTGTGCAAGAAAACCTTCTTCAGTAAATTTCTAAATAAATTTCCATATACAAGTATAGTGTGGTTTACTGGCAAGGCCACCACCGACAGAGGTTTCTCTGAGTCCAAAATTAGTGTAAAAGATAAAATACCATCAGCATCCAGAACAAAGGTTAACAAGTTAAACAAAGCTAAAAAAAATGTTACAAACGAAAGTAAACTCCTTCGTTTGAAGGAGTGAAGCATCCTAGATCAATTACACATAATGAGGATCTTTAGGAATGTAACAATCCAGCTTCCAGCACTGCTTTATAAGGCTGATGAATTCTGATTAAATCACAAACCATTCCAACCGGATCATGTGCACAGGAATGAAGTCTCCAGCCCAATGAATCACACCTGAACCAGCTAATCAAACCAGCTTCAGGGCTGCTAGAAACATCCACCAGGCTAACAGTTTGAGGTTGTGAGAACGTTTCCCTAACATTTGCATTAATAAACAAAATGTTATTTTGAATGTTCTAGGACTGTTCAAAATGTCCAGTTTAATTAACATTAGTGCTTGGTTATGAGAACATTATTGAAGCATTTCATTTTGTAACATTTTTAAAACGTTCAACAGTTCAACTAAAGATTCAGTGATGACTACAGAAGTTGGAGAAATGGAAAAGACTTCAAGTCACCGTCTGGTTTTTTATTTACATTACTCAGAGTAACCGGATTCAGTCCGTTTAATCACTGCTGAGTACTCAAACAGCACACAAAATCCAGAGAAACTCACTTTTATTCACCTACGTTGGAATGGGCTGGAAAAAATAGTAACCACGTTACGTAATCCATTCCACAGTGGACCACTGAGCTCTTACAAACGTCTGAATCATGATCTTCCATCCCAGCAGATGATGTGCGCTGAATCACAGTCCAAGCTAACTCAACAATATGCTGTTTCTTTGCTCCTGTGCTTCAAACACAAAGACAGAATGAAGAACAGAAGAAACGTTAAGAAATTTATAAACTAAAGTTTGTAAAGACAATACGAGTGATGACTACCCAGGCCGACCCAGCTGCCATGACTCTAGAATGCTATTGGTGGTTGTCAGGGTGTTGCTAAGCAGGCTGTTCTATAAATTCAACAGGGCACATTTCAGATGATTCCCTAATCATACACACATGATTCAACTCATGAGCTCAATGGCAGAGACTCCAAGATCTGTACCGGGCCAATATTTGAGTCATCCTAAATGCTGTGGGACCCACTGACTGGACTGAAAAAAATCTCCACCAGAAACTCTGTGTTACCTGGACAGCTGAGAATCTTCTTTTGAAAGAACACAAGCAAAGAAATAAAAACAAGTCAAAATAAAAGTCTCATACGCTGCTCAATTTAGCAGCAGAATCCTCCATAATAAACGTTCTGCCAAGGTTCAGGGCAGCTTTTTCTGCTTTCAGGTCTGAGTTTATAAGCGTGATGTAGATGGCATTGACTAGAACAGACTAGGCTGATATGGTAACACTGGTTTACATAAACATTATAGAATGCTTACAATCTCTACTTCATGTAGAAATAATATATATTAAAGTGAAATTTGTAAGTATGAACAGTTGTAAAAGTTATACAGTTATAAAAGAAGTTGAATAATTTTCTGCACAACAAAATCAATGCAAGCATTATCTAATAATAATAAACAATGTTTCTAAACTAAGTATCTACAAGCATTATATAATAATAATAATAAATTATGTTCTAAAATAAATATCTGTAAGCATCTGCAGGCATTATATAATAAAAATAAATGATGAGTGTTTCTTGTGTTTGTTGGTTTCTCTTTCAGAAGCAGAACTGTTTGTCTTTGATGAGATTACAGGTGGCACAATAGGTCTCCAACATTCTTCTTTCAGAGCGAGGTCCTCGTTTTCCCTCCAAGCTAAACACATCTCCAAGAGCACGTCCTGTCAAACAGGAACTGATAGCACACTCCATTTATCTCGACCAGAACATGGAAATGTTATCTAATTCCTGCGTGCCTCTTCATCACACGCTCGGCCTGAGAAAACTGAGAGTTTTGTTTCTGTTGGTCACAGAGTCTGTCCAGGTTTCTCTGCACGTTGACTTCAGAACGTTCTGAGAACATTGCCTGTTAGCTGGGTGACTGTGAAGATGAAACGTTTCCCAAAAGCTGTATTTCATTCAGCTGTATCCTTCTCTGAACAATTCATTTCACACATTTTATAGTGAGTGGCACAAAAGACTGTAAATGTGTGTATAAATATGTGCTTGTTTTGTCAAGGATAAAGAAGCAGAGAAAGGTAATCTTGATAGTAAAGTCTGAGAGATTTATTGCCGACATACTAATAAGGGAGGAAACCACAAAGTGTACAAAGTGGAAGAACAATATTTATGTCAATGAAACAAAGTTAGGTTACATATCAGTCACAGTTTTATTTCCATTTTTTTTATTTCCAATTAAACGTTATTTAAATATTTTAGAAAACATAAATCTCACTCCTGTTTCACAGTGCAAAATACAAAAGTACAACATGTCAAATTCAGTAGTTAATTCAGAACAGTATATACAAATAGAAAATTATCATAAAAATAACCTTCCAAGCTGTAAGAAACCACTATTGATATGCTATGGTACTTATACTGGTTAAAAAAAATGCTAGTTTATTCCCTCACAACAATAATCGTTGAAAGCAGACAGTGTGTGTCACACGAGCAGCATAAGAAACATACAGGGCGTATGTAGTGAATATTGCTTATATGGGCTCTGTTCCAAACCACAGTGAACTCCCAGCCAACGGTGAATGTTCTTACAACGCTGGCTAACATTCTCTAGGGTCTCTCAAACTTATCAAAAACATGCAGAATGTTTTTTAATGTTATATAACACAACAAAACGTTACTTTTAATTAAAAAAAAAGTTTAAATAATTATAATTCTTTAGAAACAAATTTTTCTTTTTTCTTTCTGTATAACCATGCAATAATGTTAATAAAACATCTTAAAAACAGACATTTAAAACAACATTTTTAACGCTTTTGTTACTTAATGGAAACGTCAGGGAAATGTTCTTCTGACCTAAAAATTGCTAGCTTGGCTACTTGCTTAACAGCATTGTATTTAAACCAGTATGAATCTGTTATGACACCATGTTTAGGCCAAAATCCAAGACAGTACTGCATGTGTCCTCCGCCAATGAAGGGCAGACAGCAGACAGTGAGGGAACTCATTAGGGATTAGAACAGAGCCGTGTGTTTTGTTTAAGGTGAAAACAGTCTGTTTCTTGTTCCTGTGTTCCTCTGTGTGTCTTTCTCAAGGTGCTGGTTGAGTATCACAGCCCAGAAACTCCAGGCGGAGGGCGATGTCGTTGACCCAACCTTTGGGATGAATGCGTATGAAGCGAGTGAAGAGTGGAGGATCAAACGTGTTCAGCATCTCCTCGTCGTATTGACTGTTTCCCTCAAAGATCTAGATCAGAGAGCACAACAGCACAGCAGCATAAATACAGGAGTATTGTGTGACCTCATATTATATGTACGTAAGCGAAGATATTCTGGTTTGTTTTCCAATAAAATAAATACGTTGTAAGAAGCACCTTCTCCTGGTCTGTGCGCTGCTCCTTCACAGTGTTCCAGCTGTGAGCATCAGTGCTAAAGGAGACGGTGAACTCAGTGACCATCATCTGTTTTAACATGGACCGAGCCCCCTGTGTTACCACAGCTGTCACTCTCCTCAAAGAGGTCAAATCCACCTGCAGCCACTCATGAGGGTTATTGGTCTGTAGAGAGAGAGACAACAATAGAGAGAGAGAGAGACAAGGAGAGAGAAAGAGAGAGGGGGAGAGAGAGATGGAGAGAAATGGAGAGAGAAAGGGGGTTTACAGTTTGTTTTGTGCTTCACTTATAAGTCAACAGATAGACTGAGCAATGCATGGATGAACATGGATAAAATAAACCCATGGACAGATGGAAGGAATGAATGGATAAACAGATGTATATTGTTGCAATGGATGATGGATAAATGGATGGAAAGATGGATGACTAAGCACATTTCCCTTAAGTTTTCATTAGGTAACAAAAACATTAAAAATGTTTATTGAATGTTCTAGAAACCTTAGGACCTACCTTAGGTCTCCATGCATTTGCACGACCTTCCTGGTGGAGTCTGGCGAGGTCGGGGCTCCAGGAGAGAAGCCACTTGTTCAGGAAAGATGAGGCTGTGATACTAGTGTTGGGAATCAGTCTGCGCTGCATTCCCAACGGTACAGAACAACCTAAGAAACACGGAAACACGTTCATGAGTCTGACAGTCACTGATGATCCTTAACAGACCGCACGGCCTTGGGTTGATGTGCAACAACAAAGACATTATTAATATCCGAAACTTTTTTCCTCAAACTTCTCTAATAATGAAGCCTTTGAAGTCGTCAGTGATCTTCTGCCGAATGCTGGAGGGGAGGAAAGCATGTCAACAGAGAGAACAGAAAGTATGCAGAACACCTCTGTGAATCCTTGAAGCGTGAATGAAAGCTGGAACTGAATTATCTTCTCATCTCATTTGCCTGAAGACGACACACTCAAGAGCAAACGAAATCATCTAGAGAGTTCTCATGCGGTTCACAGTTACACCAGATATAAATGCGACAAAAAAAACAGAGAAATGTACTGCTAGACCTGCTAGAAGTCTTTTCACATTTGTAATTAATCGCTACCCCACAATTTAACAGTTTCCTGGTTGCTGTTGATAATAAGGTGAGAAACAATAACTGCATCATTTTCCTCCCACCATCATCATCTTCAGGCATTACTGTGATGGCAGCAATGACAACCCAGCTAACAATTTTAGGCTATAAGAACGTTTCCCTAATGTTTCCTTTAAGTAACAAAAAAAGTTACATATTTTGAATGTTTTAGAAACATAGAGTAGTTTTAGAGAGTAGTATTAACATTATTGCCTGCTATAATAACGTTATTCAAAATTGTTTTAATTCAGTAATGTTTTTAATGTTGCTCCACTAACACTTTAAACGCAATGTTTTTGATATGATATAAAACATTTTTTGATAACTTTAAGAGAACTTTTAGAGAATGTTAGCCAACGTTCTGCAAATGTTCCCTGTTAGCTGGGAAGACTTTCTGTGTATGTGTGTTTACTCACTGTTGAGATCACACCCCAGCAGCTCCATCCTCAGTGTGGGCTGTTTCTGATAGGCCAGTGGATGAATCCTGATGTATCGACCCACGATGGGCGGAGAAAACAAGTTCTCTTTTTTTTTAGAACCGTCCATGTTTCCATTGAAGGTCTGATGTGAAATAAACAAAAGGGTCATTCAGGAAGATTCTGAGATGAATAAACACTGAATCAGGTTCACTGGAAACATTTATAATAAGTCCATGATGATTTGTTGGTACTGACGTAAGTTGACTTGGTGCTGTTTCCTCTGTAGGTGATCCAGATCTCCTGATCTGTGCTGTAACTGATGCTGTATTGAATAGTGAAGGCCTCAGTCAGACCCATCGACATCTTTGCTCCCTGAGTCTGAAGACCATGAAGCAGCATAGGCTTCAACAGATCCACCTAACACACACATGCACACACACACGCACACACACACGCGCGCACACACACGCGCACACACACGCGCACACACACGCGCACACACACGCGCGCACACACAAGCATGCACACACACACAAGCATGCACACACACACAAGCATGCACACACACACAAGCATGCACAGAGACACAGACAGACACACAAACAGACTTTCATGATTACTGGATAAAGATTTGAAAATAAATCACTGTATAGAGATAGCACTCACAGAGAGCAACTTTAAGTGATAAAATAATTTAGAGCTTTAAAATGTAAATTCACTATAGAAAGTATAGAAAGAATTTTTCCTGTCATTTTAATTCAAACTTTTATTAATTTACAGGCCTGAAAATTCCGGACACTTCCAGGTTATCCATAACCAGTGACCCTGCATGATCTCATTCTCACTTTCACCCAAACATTTGGAGAAAAGATCCCACTAAATCTATCATGTAACACTATTTTTAGTGTTTAAAACTGGGCAGGTCTCACTTTGTCCTGCTGACAGCAAAAGAAATGTGTCATGACATGGCTGTGGTGGAAAAAGGTAACCATTGTCTATGACCTATTAGATATGAGCCACACATAAATCATAGTGGTTTAATATTGTGTTATTTTTAACCAAAAATGCAGAAGTCACTGAGGTCTAGGTTTAGGTCAACATTTCACACAATTCTTTAAAAATGAGCCACAGCACGGCAATGTTATCTCTATAAACAAGAGCTTTGTGTTACCTGGAGCCAAGAGTCTGTGCTGGAGCCCATCCAGGCATTAACAGATCCAGTTAACTCAAGCCGGGCTAAACTAGGCTTCCAGTCACCTTAAAGACAAATGTGATTTTAGCATTTGTACAAATGTTATCAATGCTGGACTTTTACATCTCATGCTTGCTAATGCAAAAAACCATCACCACCAATTCAATTTAAATCACCTTTATTTGTATAATGATTTTCACAGGTCCTTTAACAGGTCTAACTCAATTTTAGATTGTAAGAATGTTTCCCTAATGTTTCCATTAAGTAACAAAAACATTGATGATGTTTCCTGTTAGGTGGGAAGATACATATTATACTGTTGGCTAATATTGTGTATGTTTATTACACCAGGGTGTTGCTATGCAGTTACTATGGCATTTGGACTGTTTGGCACATTGCTATGGGGTTGCAAGGGTGTTTGGAGTGTCCACTATGAAGTCGCCTACTATGCCAAATCAAACAAACCCACCCTCGGGTCTGTTTAATAGCGATGCTTATCTTAGCATACACCCTTGACTACTGCCACTAAAAACATGTTAAATTGTAATCGTAATACTGTTAGATTTTGGTGTTTGTAATGTATTTTTGTTATCTTACCATAGTGATCAGAGGCTGTTATTTGATCATTATCAATCCATCCAGACTGCATTCCTAATGGCTGGACACATCCTGTTAAAACCCAATCAGTTAGTTTCAGGATTTCCCGAACCGCTGCAAAATCAGAACTAAAGATCCATGAGAAAACATTCCAGAGGAAGAAAGCACTTACGTGGGTTATAAACCAGCAATCTGGCCCTCATGCCTGCCATCTGATGCTCTCCTATTGTGCACTCTATTAACCAGGTGCCCACGATGGCTGGCCTCATCTCCACTGTCCCAAACACACCTGGTGGAGAATTGTGGGAAATGAGAGACTACATTAAAATAGAGACTATAGGAGGATATATTAACATAGGTCTTAGTGGAAAGTAAATTACCAATTAACAATTCAGGTTGTAAGAATGTTCTCCTAATGTTTCCATTAAGTAACAAAAACTTTAAAAATGTTATTCTGTAACCTTTTACAGAATAATATTTGGATAACTTTATGAGAACTTTGAGAGAATGTTTGCCAATGTTCTGAGAATGTTCCGTTAGCTAGGTTAAAGTTCTGTATAAAGACAGCATGCAGCAAATAACAGCTGGTTGCTGTAAGTTTGTGAATATGTCAGATTGCAAAAAAAAAAAGATGTTTAATTAATGCTGCTGTTTGTTACTGTAAATCACACAAACAACAAACAGGGTGTTATTTTACCGGGATAGAGATTGAAAATTCCCATGCGGTGTTCCTTGTCATTTCCAACACTAAACGGTAGTCCGTGGAAGTGCACGGCGTGAAATTCTCCCTGACTCCCAACATTGAGAAGGTGCCAACGAACGACCTGGTACTGCTCAGCTATCAGGCCGGGAAGAGTCTCTGACACATAGCCATTAATAGCTAAATGAGAAAAATAAAACATGCTTATTAAAATACGTATCCTGATATTCATTGCATTTTCAAAATGTTCTTTCCAAAATCTGTAACTTTTTTGGTTACAAATGAACTAAAATCAGTTATTACAAGTACATAACAGATCAGTATTCAACACGATCTCTTTACCTTACCTCCGTTTGCAACGGTAAGTTTATAATAATGATTTATAATTTGAGCTGACAGTTTGGCTTAATTTGACTTCAATATACAATCATTTAATAATGAGAAATACCTACAATTTTAATTTACAAAGACTACAATCTCTGTCATTTCAAACAGAGATGGTTGCAGAGAGATGAAAGTTACAGACTGCAGCTTTCATAAAGGTGGAACTAAAAATGGCAGCAGCTTTAATAGTTAAAGATAGTTGATTGACCTACATATTTGTGGCTAATATTTCGGTATATTACAGGTAATATTTAATTACGATAAATACTTTTTTACATTTCATTGCAAATTAGGTTTAAATGTACCAGCAAACTTGTTACTGATCTGAAACCATGGATCATCGTCTTTGGCTTGGCAGGGTGGGGTGCAGAACTTCCTCATGTTGTAGTCCAGGTACCAGCTCTTCCTTTCATCAAAGGTGGTGAAGAGTAGGAAGAAATCCGTCACCCCCGGCTGAAGCAGGACACGGGGAAGAAGAGTCCCAGGACGACATATCAGCATCGGCCCGATCAGACCAGAGTTGATGTCCTTCTCCTGATGAACACAGACAGAACACAAAAGATTTCAGTTATACGTTCTTGTGTCAGTTTGTTACTGTTTAAATTGGACCTATGGAAATCAGGACATTATATTACAAAGTTGTTTTATTTTCTGTGAAATATCTGGTTCAAAACAGGTTCTTTTTCATTTTGGTTTCATGTTGATTCATTCTAGTTGTAACTTTTGCACACACATGCGTCACTCACATTTTCATTAGAAAAATCTAGTTTGTGTTTTCAGTTAGATGAAGGGTAGGCAATTTCGGAGAGGTTAGTAATAGCAAACTAGCTTTAAAAGCATAAGATGGCACCCTCCCCTTGGAGTGATCTTCAAAACCACGCCTCCTCCGACACACAAACCTACAGACCGAATGTAATGATTGGATGAACATTTTATGGTCCTGCCCCTTCCACAGAAGATATTTAAATATATTTAGACCACACACTGATTGCTATTAGGATGTAAAGAGACTTTCAACCAACATAATATAAATGTTTATGTAATATTTACCATGTTGACATTAGAGTAGTATGCTCCAGCTTTGCAGTCAAACTCAGATGCTGAGGGACCTTGTCGTTTGGAGATTCTCCAGTTGTACACCCTCTCCTCTCCTGGAGGGACGGGATTGCCTGGTACTTCCTCAGCCTTGAACCCCTCAGGGCCCATTCCAGGGCCAAAACTCCCCTGGGTCTTATCATACACGCCATGCAGATGAAAGGAGTATGGTCTGGATGCCAGGTTCTTAAAAACCACCTAGTGGCCACGAGCCAACAAGAGTAATTGGGGTGAAAATGTTAGATATTAAAACATTAAAAAATATTTTTATATCTTTAGTTGAACACAACAGAAGATATTTGGAGAAATTTCCCAGTGGTTTTGTGTTCGGACAATGGAAGTCAATAAGTGCCACAGTTGTTTGGTTACCAACGTACTTCAAAATATCTTATTTTGTGTTCCTCAGAAGCAAAAAAGTCACACAGGTTTGGAATGACACGAGGGCGAGTAAATGATGGAAGAATTTTGATTTTTGGGTTTGGAATTTTGACTGTCCCTTTATTGAAGGAACTCACAGTAAGAACATCATTGATTTCAGCCTTCAGCACAGGACCCAGAATGCCGAGATGCTCCTCCAGTTCTCCTCGTTTAACCGGATGTTTGAAGTCTCTGTCCTGGTATGCTCGGAATATCACTTTCCTATAGGCTGGGAAGTATTTCTTCAGTCCTCTCCTCATCTCCCTGCAGACACTCCAAACATTCAGTACAATTACCACTATCAACAATTTAGAACGCTTCCTAACGTTCGTTTCGTAACAAAACCTTACAAATTTTACCTTGCTTTGATGATCTGAGCTGGTTTATTAATCCCATAATCCCACATGATTTCCTCGGCGGCGATGTAGTAACTTCTGAATCTTGACTCTGCAGACCTGATGTCGAAACTGTCATCATATTTCTGATCCATACTGTTAACGCTTCCCTCATCATTATAATCATCATAATCGCCTGCCTGTGATTTCCTGCCGTACGTCTGGTTATCTGAAGAATTTGATGAAGGCATGATTGGTTGAAAGTTCTTTGGATCTTTGTAATTATAGTTAAGCGGATTCAAACTTTCCTCCATCTTGTCCTGCTTCAGACCAGAGCTTCCAGAATCTTCCAGAACTTCATTGTTGGTACGGATTTTATCCACTTTCATGTCCGCTTCATTTATTTTGTCTTTGGAGACGCTCCACAGATCCCTTTGATTCCTCACTTTCACATCAGTCTGTTTCTCTGACGTGACCTCTGACCCCTCCCGCTCGTTTAAAAGCTGACTGAGGTTAGTTTGCACATTTTTATCTCTCAGAAATAATTTTCTAAACACGTCAATTGATTTTCTATCACTTCCCTGTGTTTTATTAGGATTATCTGCATCTGATTCTATATTTGTAATGTTTGAAAGTTGCCGTTCGCCTGTTATTTCCTTTGTGTGTTCGGTGGTGTTGGATGGGATTTTAAGGTCAATTTGAGTTTCATTTGGTAACTCTGGCCTTCCTGTGTAAGACTCAGAGATGAGATGGGACCTCTTCTGACGTTCCAAAGAATTTCCACCCATCTCCCTGTCCAGCCTCTCCAGAATATCCTGTGGGATTCCGTCCTGTGCCTCCATATCTTTGTCCTTCTTTATTGAAATATATCTTATCTCGCACACAGGGGTTCTGTTTGGTCTCTCATTGTCTGAGATCCGGCTGATGTTTCCCCACCCATCTGCTGAATCCGTCACCGTTTTGTTTTTGCAGACACGAATGGCGATAGTACGGTTCTTCTCCTTCATGCCGCGTGGAATCGGGAAGTTCTGTTCGATGAAATCTATGAATTCGTCATCGTAGTCCTCATTGTCCACCATGGGAAGAACTCTCTCACAGTTGACGACCGTGTAGCGAACACTCATGCCACGCTCCTTCAGAGAGGGGTCAAACGCACTGACCTCCCACTCGCCTGGAAGTACAAAGATCAGATGTTATGAATTTGGTTCAGACTGTTGTCCGGTGGTATGGGAAATCAAGGCTATAAAAAACTACAAGCTAAAGAACATCCTTCATATTGAAAGTGTTACATATTTATGTTTACTTGGTTACAATTACTTGAAGTCTAATTCTACCAGCCATTTTAGAGTAGACTAAATTTCAACATTTTCTGAAGACAAAATGACTTGTGCTTGCCCGTGCCAAAGTTGCTATGACTTTAGCAGGTTGTGGATGGTTGCTATGCTGGTAAACAGGTGGTTCAAAGGGGATAAGTGTACTGATATGTGGTTGCTAGAGTGTTTTGGGAACTAAGTAGCTGTTTACTGGCCAAGTGAAAATAGCCCAATCCCAAATTTCTGTATTATTCTTGTAAACTCATTTACCATTGTATCTGTTAGGACTGGATGAGCAGGTTAGCTCATTAACCAGGTACCCAGCTAACCCAGCAGTTTTAGGTTGCAAGAACTTTTTTCTAACCCTCCATTACATAACAAAAGTGTTAAAAATGTTACTTTGAATGTTGCAGGAAAACTTCAATTTTTTTAGATGTATTAATGTTATTTAATTTTTTTTCTAATTTAAATTCTGTAACTTTTTAAAATGTTCCACTAACACCTTAAGAATAACATTTCCATATATGATATAACTTTAAAAAATGTTCTACTAATGTTACAGCAAGAACGTTTTTGGTAACGTTGATCATGTTTTTTGAACAATGTCTGGGTACTAACTAATGTCTTGACCTCTGACCCTTACCTAGCATCTCTACTTCAGTGGTCACTGTGTCTCCGGTCATTGGGAAGAGCGTCAGAACGGTTCCATATGTTCTGTCCCTCTCAAACGTGTTTCCGGTGAAGTACACGGACAGGAAGTTGTTCTGCATCCCTACGCTGGCCACATGCCAGAGGATGACATCACCAACACACATCCTGAACTGCAGGTGGTTGAACATGTAGCCATTAACAGCTGCAGATGAAAGACAAGCAGAAAGTGACCTTTAAAGTATTCAAAACAGAGCTTTCTCCTGCATTCACCAAATACAGCCTCAGTTCTTTACGAGTTTTAAACCTAAAGACTAAAAGCCGATCACTCACTGTGCATGACATTTGAATTGTAGAACTGTGGATCCTTGCGGTCAATCTTGGTTGGATTTTCACTGTTCTTTTTGATGTTCTCCTCAAAGTACCAGCTTCTGTTTTCATCAAACACTGTAAAGAGCAGTTTCTTCTCTTTATCTGAAGTTACCTGTGGATACATTAAGCTTTAACTGTTATATATCGTCAGTCTGTATACATCCATAATTCATAAATCCATATCTCCTCTCACCACTCTGCCTCTTTTGTCCAGAGATTGATGTTTGCAGATGATTAGAGGTCCTACAAGCCCAGAAGCCACATCACGGACTGGGTCCACCATACTCTGGTATAAGCGAGTGAGGCATCGTGGGTCAGATTCCGTGGGCCCATCTTCTGCTGTCAGCTTCCAGAGGTACATCATGATCTCACCAGGAGGAACGGACAAGGAACGCAGATCCACCTGTTTGTCTTCAACCCATACGAAAGACAATATTAAGTCAATCTGCAACATTTCAGGATCCCAGCTAACAGGAAACGTTCTTAGAATGTTAGCTAACATTCTCTAAAAGGCCTCTCAAAGTTATAAAGACATACTTGCAGTAACGTTTGTAGAACATTAACATTTTGAAGGTTCCTAGAACATTGTCTGAACATTGTGCCTCTCACCTGTGTCTGTTTTCTTAACCGGCTGCACGCTGATCAGGCCATTTGGATAAATGTTGAATGGTCGACTGGCCATATTTTTAAAAACAATCTGATGGAGATACACAAAGAAGTGAATATCAGAAAGTACCAAAAAGGAAAGTTTTAAATGGAACTGTTTGATCATCAATAATTCAAACCTGAAACTTATCTCCCACTTCTCCTCTGAGCTCTGGACCCATCAGCGATCTGCCCGCTGTCTTCTTCACCGTGAAGGTCTTGTCTGTGTACTCCACAAATGCCACCTTCTTATACACCCCACCCAAGCGTTGAGGACCTTTTCTGAACCATTCAGATAACGATGCAGATGATGATGATGAAAACCTGACCCAAAGTAAAGAAAAATGAGATCCTCATATTATCTCCAGGATGATGTTTCTCCAGCAGCCATGAGATGGAGAATTTCTTTTCCTTTCTGCTTGCTCCTCAGATGTTTCTCCTGAGATAAAGACTTGTGTAATCCTCTTTAGAGGTTTTATTTAGATATGCGTCACCATGGGTAAGAAAAGCCAGTGACAACTTTCATTTCATGGTGCTTTTAAATTCCCTGAGTTATAAAAGCGCAACTGTTGAGAAATAAAAAAGGTTTCTGCAGGGGAAACATGAAGACATGAGTTTGAATGAATCTCACCGCTCATCACTCTGAGCTGAGTAATCCCACTCGATCTCCTCCGCACTGATGTAATGAACCCAGATTTTGGGTCTTCCTTTAGCGCTGGATCGAAGCACTGAAACAGGTCCTCCTGGCTTGAATACGATGGTGGAGAACATGTTATCTTCATCATTCTCTTCATCGTTATCAGAATGTTTCACATTACGCTTGTCTGGGCTCGGGACTGCCGGTTCAGGACAGTTATCAACTGTGAAGAATGCATTCATACCAGCTGGAGAGGACCAGAAACATCAGAGAAACATGAAGGTCAGTTAGTTCACTGGGGTGCTTTAGTAATTTCCTAGCTAACAATTTTAGGTTTAGGTTGCTTCTGTAACATTTCCCATTCTGTAATGTTTTAGAAACATTACGCTAACTACTTAAGAATAATGTTTCTGATATATAGATATATAAAGTTAGAAAAATGTCCTACTGCAATAACATATTTTGATAACTTTGAGAGAACATTGGGCAATGTTCTGAGAATGTTCCCTGTTAGCTGGGTATACTTCATTAGTGTACTGAAGATACTCTGAGGGATTAGTACAAATTAAACTGGAAATTATCTATTTGTGTCTAACATTACATTACATTTTTATTTCGGCTATCAAAGTAAAAGCACGTTTTGTACACAGTTTATAATGGTTCAGATACATACTATGGATCAGATCTTCACCTGTCTGATGAGAGTGGATCTTGCAAGAGATCAGAAACTTCCCAGCGCTGGACGGCGTCATCAAGGCTGTGGTGAAGGTCATCGGGGTCATTTCCACTGTCACCCGCTTATGGTCCAGAACCTTCAGTGTGTGGCTTTCAAACTGGATGTTGTGGATCTCTGGGGTGGAGCCGAGACCAATCAGATGCCAAGACACCACAGGACTCTTCTGACACATGGTTAGACCTGATGACAAGAACACAGTGGACTATGTTTGAATACACTGAATACTTGCACAAGAAGTAATCACACACACACAAACAAAATAACCCACACAGATACAGATATAACACTAGACAGTAATAAAGTGAACGTCAAATTTCAGTCATATTTTACCCAGTAATAAAAAGAAAGAAGTAATTATATTTTTACTGAACACAACAAGAGCCTATTTTAGAACCATTTAGAGTCTGGCAATATGAGATTCAACACAAAGTCTTGACAACAAGAGTTGATTTATGGCTGCTAATGAGTCTGATGTATCTGACCACACCTGGCAGGGTTGAGTTGATGTGACCATTGATGGTGTGAAACTGGCTCTGACTGGATGTTTTCCTTAGTTTGTCAGTTCGGCCCACTTCTCTATACCAGCTCTTACTCTCATCAAAGACAGCAAACAGCAGAACAAACTCTGGAACCTTCTGCACCCTCTCCTCACTCAGAACACCTGAGAGAAGTCAAATGTTAAAGGTCATATCACAACTGTATTCATGAAAATTACATTTGGCAGATGATTTCATCCAAGGTTTACATTTTCATCAGCCTGTGTGTTCCCCCAGCTAGCAGGAAACGTTCTTAAAACACTGGCTAATGTTCTGTCAAAGTTCTGTCAAATTACAGAATTAAGAAATGTTTCAATAACGTTCTTATAACCAAGCCATAAAGTTAATACAACTTCTAAAAAAACTGGACGTTTTGAATGTTCCTGGAACATTTAAAATAATATTTTTAACTTCTTGGAACTAATGGAAATGTTAGTAAAACATTCTTACAAGCACAATTGTTAGCTGTGGCCTGGAAAGCAAACCCACAACCTAACTCAATGATTTACCAATTGAGCTAAATTAGATAAAACACTGTGATATCAAACTTAGATGCTTAGAGACTTTGATGCTGTATTTTTAACAACTTTTACACAAAATATTAGAGGTTAAACTGATATTTTACTTTCAAATTGCCAAGATTTACCCACAAGCTCAATGTCTGTTCACGTAGCTCAATGGGTAGATTACAGCATTAGTGCAAAGGTAGTGCAAAGGAAGAGATTCACACCCGCTTTGCAGATTAGCAGCGCCCCGATGAGGCCGCTGTTAAAGTCTCGGACAATGTCCACCTGTGATGAGTAGATGTAGGTGAGGCAGTCGGGGTCTGATGTGGTGGGCCCGCTGCTGGGGAAAATGTCCCACACATACTTATAATAACCACCAGGAGGCACTGCATCATCCTCTCTCTCACGAACAGAGCTGGAGTCCTCGTACCCAGCACCTGGTGTTAAAATGCAGAAGGATGTTGCGGTTGAAATCTACACTGTGTGGTAAATTCACCACTCAGGATATTGCTGTGTATGTCTGAGTATTGCTTTCATTTTCCACAGGCAACCACAGAATTACTACATGTTGTTTTATACAGCACGCATGTACCTCTTTCTCTTAGATGTTTATTAGAATTTCCCCAGAATCTCTAAAATTCCCCAGGATCTAAAAGGGAACTCAGTCTACAGAAATTTCTTGAGCTCTGAGAGCTGACTGATTTAAACTCAACTTGCCTGCAAATCTTTCAGCTAATTGTGATGTGATGGGTGCAAAACAAAACACATTTTATTCTGTGAAATTTACCTTCTGATTGTTTCCAGTATGGAATTCCGATTGGGGAAATACTGAAGGACTGGGAAGCAAAGTTCTTAAAGTGGATCACCACCCTGTCATTCACAGCAGTTCTGATGATCGGACCCTGAATACCTACAAACATCAAAACAGCAATAACTCCATTTGAAGGCACAGCGCACCCAAAAATGAAAATTCTTCTATCATTTGCTCACTCTCCTGTCACTCCAAACATGTATGACTTTTCAGCTTCTGAGAAACACAAAAGATATTTTGAATTAAATTGGTAACCAAACAACAGTGACACCCGTTGACTTCCATTGTATGGATACAAAACCACTGAGGCGTTTCTCGAAATATCTTCTTTTGTGCTCCACAGAAGAAATAATCACACAAGTTTGAAACAACACGAGGGTGAGTAAATGATGGAA